>CAEGAE010042067.1:0-15129 GCA_903067095.1 Girardinus metallicus
TACATATATATATATATATATATATATATGTATATATATATATGACAAGACCACGCATTGAGGTCTTGTCAGCACAATTAGTTTTATATATATATATATATAAAACAGATTGTGCTGCCAAGACCTCAATGCGTGTGTCATCTATCATGTGTGACAGCATCACATGTTGAGAGGACAACAATCAAATTACACTTAGACCATCCATGGTTGCCAGGTAATATATCTATACCTGCTAAATCAGGTTGCTAGTCTAGTGCAAAGCGAAGTGGGAAAACAGAAAAAAAAGACATTCTTGGATGCACACAGAGATATCTAATGGTAATTTACCTAACAGTCACATGATAGTGATTTCAGTTTTTGGTATAGCATGGTAGTTGAAGTCATGATGAAGCCACTGCATATTTTAAATAGTGGTTTTAGAAGTTTTAAAATGTCAATTTAGAATGTTTATAGAGTAAACCTGAGATGTTTCAGGGCGTGGCATAAACTCACAGCTGATTAACATACTTCACCTAATAACACAGTATTAATATCCGACATCAGAGTAATAAGTGGCTCAGTAGTACAGAGTTAATTAGGACTGACAACTACATGGCCATTTATTTGTCTTAGAGGATGCATTTCTCAACATCTCGAAGGTCAGAGCAATACAAAAAGACCAATCACTACTGAACTGACCCATTGTCCTTAAGTCTATTGCCTCACAATAGACTTACTTGGTACTTATTAGACATAACCTCTGATCAAATTGGTTGAAACCACTTCTTAATGGTTTCTTAAGCAAAACTTTGAAGCAGTTATGCATGCAGACTTTATGAAAAACTGTCTTCTAAGAAATAACTCCCCCACCCCCAACATTGCTAGAATTTTTTTTTTTATTTAGACTTTCAGAACACTTTGCTATTCAATTTCCTGGAAGAACCATTTTTAATACTCTTCTTTGAAGTGTGATTATAAAGCATGTCATACTCTATTTACCCTTTATGTTTCTGACATAACTGACTTAATGAAAAAATTGAAAATAAAATAAAATACTTTGGCTATATTGGACAACTGAAAATCTCTATATCATTATATGATCAGTAGATTCTAATTAGATTTAGAAGGGTAAGATTCAGACCTATTCAACAAAGGGAACACATTCTTTTATTCTCAAAACCAGAGTGCTTCCAAGTGAACAAAAAATGAACTCTAGGTTATGTAGGGATGTGACCAAATCTCCCGATGCTGTTGAATACATTTAGTTCCAATTTTTCAGCACAGAGGGATTTGATGTCAAAGAGGTTCATCTCATTGGCCTTTTGACACGACTGAATCTAATGCCGAACCATTTACTTCACAATAATTTAAATGGCAGGCACAAGGCTGGTGACTAATGCTTAATCCCTTTTTTAATGTCTGCAAGCTGATACTAGAAGGTGAAAGGCCAGAAAAGGGGAAAATAAGTTTGAAAGTGAAAACATGAAGGAGTTGCAAAAAATTTGCCATAGCAAACACGACAACCAGTACCACTGCATAGTTACATTAAAAGCAAAGGCCAAAAAAAGAGAGATTTCCCAGCTTTAGAAGATGCCTCTCTCTGCTGGAGGCCAAATAAACATTCTGTTTGTTTGCTGGTGTGTTGTTTTTTTTCTTTAACTTTAAAATGACTGAATCTGAAGCTTTGCTGTTTGACACAGGGGGAATTAAGTTGGGTTGAATGGACTTAGGCTTAGTTATCACATTCCGCAGCCGGACACAGCACACACAGGCTTAGTCCACCAGAGAAGACAGAGGAAGAGGACTTGAAAGCAGGTGCTGGATTCCTATGGCATAATGCTGAGTTGAAAAAGACCAGCTGTCTGTACTTTAGGCTTTAATGGTCCCTTTCAAACAAAGAACAGCCAAAGGCAGTGTATCAGAGGTGGGAAGTGAGAGGGTGATGGCAGTAATACTTACAGTAAGGTACTGCGACAGTGCTCGGTTGGCATCGATAATCAGGTATGCAATGAAAGTTTTTTTTCTACTGAAAACATTCCAAGAAAGCCAGACACTGCCTTGTCATCAGTGTGGTTTTAATCCATTTGCCTACATGGACAAGTATCCACGCTTAAAAGGAACATCACTGCACAGAGGAATAAAACAAAAACACACTGGTAGAGATAAAATGGTCATCATATTTAACACACCGCTAGTTAGTGATCATGGGAAGTTAAGCTCATGCCATGTGCTACGGTATTGTGCTTCTGAACTACCTTTCATTGATGTAGAAAAATATGCAGCTTTAAGAAAAACACAGTGTGATCAGGACCACAGATTTGTGTTCTACATGTCAAAAATGCAACAGTATCGAACATCAGAGACCCTATTTATGCAGCCAGAATGTACTACTATAAATATAACTGATTTAAATGCTACTCAAATGTTGCTGTAACATCCACAAAGAACATCACTTAAGTTCATGCATTCTGCAGCACTATGCAGACTGCCTGTCTGCAGTGATAAAGAGTCTGTTACCTCGACAAGCCAAATGCTTGGAGTGGCTTCCATAGACTGACTGACTGAAGCACTGCAGCCCACCTTCTAATTAACTCTTTCAATTGTTCGCCCACCTGGACTAATGCATATAACATTGAACTTTCATGCTAAAATAGTCAGCTGATCCTTAAATGTGTGTATATTAAAAAATGATTAACATTGTAAAAAAGTGACAGGAATATAAATATAGTTCAAAAGCTTATATATATTTTTAAAGCTTGATCTCAGAGTTGAACCCTACCTTTTAAAGCTGTAGAGAAATTTGCACAACTCTACACTTAGCTTTTTCAGCTAACTGTTGAAAAAGCTGACTTATAGAAGTAATAACATGATCAAAATACAAACCAACACATAAAAACAGTAGCAAAGATTAATTTGCGTGAGACAAAAAGAAAAATGCAGACAATTATAGTTGGGCTGCCAGTGATGGTACAAAAGTAGACAAAAACTGAGAAAGAAAGAAGATAGTACTGGCTTAACTGCACTGCAGGTGCTCCTGGCCCCACTGCCTGTCTACAGTAAGTCACACTGTAGTCCTATGCAAGGCTGTGTAGATCTGATTTGAAGATTTTAGGCATATTTTATTGTTTCTATGTTATCACCATATTTGTTTATTTAATCAATGAAGTAAGTTTCAGTGTTCGTGCGTGGACTGTACAAGCAAGTTGCCATACAGTCACATGATCCAGAAATTATGATTCCAAATGCATTTTCCCTAACACTGTACACTGGGGAAATTATAATTTTGTTTTATTACAAGCACAGTTGTATATTTGATTAGGTCATAAACATAGTTCTTTCTGCTGCTAGGTCTCACAATGATTAAGTTCCACTGAGATCATTAATCATTCTAATAAAAAAATAGCAATAAATATTGCGGAACAGCAACAAAGGGACAGAAGCTAATGACAAATAATATTGTATATGATCTGTTATGAATCATACTATATGTTGTTCTTTAAATACCAAGGTTTATGACTGTGAACAAGTTTTTTTTTTCTTTTTTATCAAAGCAATGCAAGTTTCCAAAGGAAACCTGACAGAAAATAAATCTGAAACTATATTGTAAAAAACTCCAATGTTTTTGTTGTTCATTTATGAGATTTATGTTCATTTATGAGATTTATTAAAAATAAAGTGAGCCATCTATTACTAATAGCTTGTAATAAACTCATTCAAGTTTATCTAAGAAAAATTGTTCAATCACCTTTGATTTAAATTAGAGTGAAAACAGATACTCATGGGTTTCATAGTGGGCCTATTGGTTTTGTCTAATGTTTATTTTGAGAGAGTTGAGGTCTAGAACGGTTTCCAGTTCATCACAGAGAAAAAAAAAAAAAAAAAAAAACACAGGACGGTCAGCCATACCACTTCAAGACTATTTCAAAACAAGGTAACCCAACGTACATATTTCTTGATGGTGGGAGGAAGCCAGAAGACATAGAAAGAACCTATGAGTACACAAGGAAAACATGTTAACTTGCACATAAGTTAACATGTTACATGCATGTTAATTTACATGTAAGTTAACTTACATGTAAGTAACTTACTTACATGCAATCCCAGCCTGGGTTTGCCACCTTGATAAATTGAAAGCAACAGCCCTAACAATCATTCCACTGTGCAGCTCTTGTACTATACACTGAGGCTGCAGATAACGGTTTATATTTTTATCTTTTCAGAGTAAGTCTCTCTCTCTCTCTCTCTCTCTCTCATCAAGAAGGCCAGTTCTGGGCCAATGCTCCCTTGACCAAGTGCCAGTGGGAGGCAAAAAGAACCCTGACAAAAATATAACCACTGTTGGACAAGCTGTTGCTAAACTGGAGTCCTCCTTCAATAACAGACTGTTGCATCCTTAGTGTACAAAGACGCATTATCAGGGGTCCTTTCTGCCAGCAGCTGTCAAGACGTATGACCATCTCTGTTCCCAACAAACTCCATGTTTACATCCACGACAGACGGTTTACCCATTTTACATTTCTGCTGGTATTTGTTCGCAGTTTTATTTTTCACATACTGAAAATAGACTTTTAATGCACACATGCATATTTTTGTACATTTCTTTAAAATATCTTACCTAGTTGAATATTTTTTTTATCAGTCTATGGTGTCACTGCACCATATTTTATGTTTTAATATTGCCCTTACTGTCCAGTAAACTATTTTTCATGTTATTATATATTTTCATACTTTTTTCTGGGTGAGCAAACTGATCCTCGATTCCCTCTCACTTTGCTGAGGCTAGGCCTCATTTCCCTCCCTGTTGGACAATGAGGAGTATTTCTATTCTATTCTATTCTAAATGCCTGACTGATGAGTGAGAGAATTTGACATCTTTTTATTTTATTATTGTAAATCTGACATTGACTAAAATTATGATTAGTAAGTCTTTAACAAACTTTGGAAATCCCAAATGATGCTGTGGCTTTGTCATTTTTTTATTAAATTAATTCACAACATCGGAGTTAACATGCAGGAAAACTCAATGCCTCTAACAAACTCCTTTCATGTGTGGGAATATAAAATAGATCACATAAATCCAGAAATAATAAAGCAAGAAAACAGTAGACCTCCACAATTCTGATTAATACTTTAGTATAATTTTGAGATGCCTCTTTCTTCTGTTCAAACAATTATAAGCACAATAGAACTGCCTAGCTATCATACTGTCAGGTTCTGTGTACCAAAGATGAGTGTGTTTTGGTCTGAAATGTGTAACTCAACCACCAAACAAAAGCAAACGACCTTGTGAAAATGTTGTCTCTAGCTGGTAAGAGTGTCATTACCCACAGGGAAACAAGTTCTGTATTGACATGGGCTAAAAGGCTCTCAGAGAGAAAGATGCCATTACCCCAAAAGCAAAAAAAAAAAAAAAAAAGAGCCAGATTACAGTTTGCAAATACACTCAGGGACAAAGACTTTAATTTTTCGTGACTCGTCATGAGGTATGAAAGAAATAAAATTGAAAAATTGAAGTGTTTATCCATACGGACCCTGTTTTTTTAGAAGAAAAAGAGGAGGAAGCCCATTAGCCTGAAAACACCATTTTAAATTTGAAGGACAGGAGTAGCAGCATCATGTTCTAGATGGTCTAGTGCACTTCAAACATAGATGGCATAATGAGGAAACAAGGTTATTGGAAAATAGTGAAGCAATATCTCAAGAATTCAGCCAGACAGTTGAAGCTTGGACATAAATGGTTTTAACAAACAGACAATCAACCTAAAGATGTTACCAAATTAGCTACAAGGTGGCAGAAAACGTACAAGGTTAACCAATTTAGTGTCAGAGTGAAGGAAAAAAAGGGAGCTAGTTGCCTGAAACATGTCATCTAATTTCAGTTCAATCACACCTACATTAAAATTGATCCTAGTTAAACAGTGCAATGAGTTCAGTTCATTATTCAAACTAAGTTCAAGTTTTGTATGTAATGAAAACCTGGCATTGACTTCCATGCTTATGTGACAGAAGTTAGAAATGTCAAAGAAATGTCCAGCAGGCCGATGTTTAGCCGATGAATAAATTATATATGGCAATGTGTCATGTAGGTGGAGAAATTTGATGTGAAAAAAAAAGTCATACAGGGATCAAGGCCATCCAATTAATGAATTATTATGTCTGTAACCACACAACCAATTAAAGTGCTGGAAACTAGCTAGCATTTTGGGGTGTAAAAATGCAGTGCTTCCCTAGCCATTGCATGTAACCTAGTCTTTATATTCTCAGCAGCAAGCAGAGAGCACCTTGTCAACACCTGGAGCCAAGTTCATTTGACTGCATGCGCAAAAAAAAAAAAGAAAAGAAAAGCCCAAACCCAAAAACAACATAAAAAACAATAGAAAATGGGTTTAGGGTGAACTGACAAATAAGTCACAGCTTTTTAGCTTGTGCTCGTTTTAAATGCACCCATATAGAAACCGTCATGAATTAGACTTCTATAGGGATGTTTTTTATTTAGAGATCATTTGAGCAAGCGAATTAGCTAAAATTGATTCAACTGTAGAAACTTAAAATGGGGTATTTTGTGTTGCATGTACAGCATTATGCTCACAAACATAATGTCTGTTATGTTGTTGTTCAAGCCGCACACCATTTTTTGTAATTCCAGACTCAAGCAGCTATGACACACAAGAGGTAGTTGTTTGACAGCCATGCCCTTTAAGGCAGTAGCTCAGTTTTTCATACGCACACTTACTGTATGTACACATGGGCATACAACCTTCCACAATACGTCTCTGCCAAAATCTGAAAATACCCTGAAACAAAATTTATTCATTCATTTATTCTTTCATCAAATCATTTTGGCCCCTTCAGTGTTTGAGAGGAGGTGAATAGGCCCATTGTGCTGCAACCTGCGTACCTCAACCCCTCAAGCACTCTGGCCAATTTTTGCTCCCATGCTGTCCCCTTAAGAGAGGAGAGCTTGAAATGAAAAGTGTTGCCCTTTTTTCTTCCTCTTGCCACCCCGCCATCATCCGCCCATCCTCCTCCTCTCTCCAAAAACAACCCATAATGGGTGACTAGAGGCTGTCTATTGTTTTGCCAAAAGAGGGGATAGAAAAGGCGAGAGCAAGCCTGAGGAGAGAGCGAAAGAGAGAGACAGAGAGAGGAACCAAAAGTGAGCTCATCATCCTTGATTAGGCCTGTCACCACCAGGTAGGAGGCAGCAATTAGCCTTGGCCAGGCCTGTTCCACTGAGACACATGCATGCCCACATGCCCACACAAGCTCCCTTACACACACATGTACATATTTACGCCGGCACAACAGACAGTCGTGGATGCGCACTTCTGTACACTTGGGAAAGCCACTGAATGAGTGCAGCATCTGTTGGAGAGTGATTTGGCTGGCGGAGTGAAATAAAGGATGGATGAATGCACGATGAGGAGAGCCACGGTGTGGCACACTGGCTTGGAGAGATGAAAACAGAAAGCAAAGTCATGGTGAAGGACAGGGGAGGAGACTGAGGGAGGCCAAAAAAGTTTGAGAAAAAAAAGGTAGGAGAAGGTAAACACGACACAATTCTGAGGTTGATGAAGGAGGGAAAAAATAACTGTCAAAACAGTTTTGGGTAAAAGAGAATGCAGAGGGAAGAATGTGAGCAGCAAATACAGGAGATGGTTAAACTGAGGGGATTCAAAGAAATGTGCACAGCTGAATAGTATTACATAAGATTCACATGAAGTTGAAGGAAAATGAGGAACAATGTGAGGAAAAGCACGGAGTGGGACAAAGTACATGTAGAAATTAGAGCAGAGGGATTGAGGAAATACAGAAAACAAACAGACATGCTGCAAACAGGAAGTTCAGGGGGAAAGAATAGAGGAGATGGTGCTGAAATCAATGGGAGATGGTGGGTGGGGCTGCGTGCTGAGGGCATTAACTGTCTGGTTTTGATAACATGTGCCAAATCAATTGTGGCTGACTAATCCAGTTAGTTATGGCAGGGGCATTGCAAATAAGATACTTGTGGGTGGGTTAGGTTATATGTTGCTATTGACTGTATAGCTGGTCTGTGTTTTTTTTTTTTTCTTCAACATGATCTTCTCTGAAGTAAAACTGTTCAAAAGTGGCAAGAGAAAAAGCCAGTGCATTGGTGGAAGACTTCTTGATGGTCATAAAAAGAGAAATCCAACATATGCAATAGTGATATCTACATACATGGGGAAACGGTCAGATATAAAGTTAAATTAAACTGATAAAATTAAAGGAATGCTTTAAAAACAGTTACTTTAATATGGTCTTTTGGCATCCAAAGGAATAAGCCGACTGACCTAAAGCTAGCTAACGGCTTACTTGTTCATTTAAAAAAAAAAAGAACAAGATAACCAGTTATTGTGTTAAAGACTGGTTGAAAAAGGATAGTTGACTGCAATAAATAAGCAATTTTCTTCAACATTATGAATTAAACAAAAATTATTTAATAAATAATAATAATAATAATAATAATAATAATAATAATAATAAATCAATGCCTTCATTGCTACTCATACAAAAAAACAAAACACTGGGTTAAATTAAATAATGTTTCCAGTCATAAATAATCTGTGATCTTGTTGTGATCTTAGCATACTCTGCCTGTTCAGACTGCACTTTACACTGAGCCACTTAAACTGTGAGGGCAATACTGACATGTTAAATCGCTCCGTCTATAATTGCTTGCATTTACTTCTCCTTAGTGGGCCAAGCAGATGAAACTCTCCCGGGCCTAATAAATGCTGCTGTTGCTAACCGTGCTTCTGATGAGGAACTAGGGTGGGGTGAGGTGGGGGTATCTAGAGTTGGGGAGGGGTCTTTGAAGAAACAGGTTTGATGCTCATTTTTCACAAACAATTTTTTCATTTTTCTTCAAAGGCAGACAGTTGGCATTAGTTTAGGAGAGGCCTAACAGAGGCAGGGGCTGCTAGCAAATTGTGTGGCTTGAAGGGCAAATGCCCTTCTGAATTTATCAACTTATGGCTCCATTGAGCTGCAAAGGATGGTGATGGCCTTAAGATATCCTCTTAAACATGACTTTTACCCTTACATTGTCATACATGCAGAATCACTGTGGATTACCGTAGTCTACTTGTGCAAATAAAATGTTATAGTTTGAATAAATCCATAAGCAAATGTTCTTTATACAACAAAACTTAATGCCGCAATTTGGTTATTTTTACATGAATATACAGTGCCTTAATTACTACTGACAAAGCATTGATTTTTTTCTGTATGATTTCAAGACTTTTACCACTAATCTCTGCATTAAAATAGAATTTCAATTTTGATCAGTCTGATTTTCTACCATTTGTTTAAAAATATAGAAATATATGCAAATATCAACTTCCATGTCCATTCGACTTCTGTCAACAAAGACACTTTACACACAACTGCAGTTTAATCAACTCTATTGCAGTTACATCCAGCGAATCACTAGCACTAACATAGTTAAATCAAAAAATATTATCACCAATCATCAATTTTATGATGCAAGCTAGACATTGTGAGATATCAATGGGACTGACGTCGCCTTTCTAGTTTTCAGCAGCCTGCACTAGTGATTGCTTGGATCATATGGTGCAATGAATTGTTGTAGGTAGCCAGGAAAACCCATAGTGGAGTTTTAGCAATTTGAAAATTCCCCTATCCATCAAGCAGAACAGTTTCTTTCACGAAGCAAAATAAGCAGCAATGGAGGACATATGTCAGTGTAAATGTGGGGGTGTCAAATATTTTTTAAATGTGAGGCGGATATGGCCTCTTCTCTTATCATTATTGCAATGCCCATGATTCAACACTAGAGACGATTGCTCGGACTGAAACTATAATGCCTTGAAAACCTTTTCATACCTATTGAATTATTTTATGTGAAAAACAGGAATCTCAATGTGTTTTATTATGATTTTATGTGATAGTCCAAACAAAAGTAGTGCATAATTTTAAAGTGTAATAAAAATAATGCAAGTTCATCAAATTATCTGTTACAAATTTGAAAAATGTGTCATATTAAGCCCCCTCTATGCTGACATTCCTAGATCTTGTGTCTTAAATGAAATTACATTAATGGTTAACTTGTTCCCTGTTACATTTTACATTTCAGGTGTTAAAGCCAGAGTTTGTGTTACGTTTAATAAAGAACCATTGACATTACCTTTGGAGTTGATATGAGTTATTGAGCTAAGTTCTTAGATGTGGATTGTTTAAAGTTTAAGAATTTGACTTGTATTGGGGAATCTTATGGTCTGTCAACTCGGATGGGGGTTGTTGACTGGGGAATTTGTCAGCTCCCTCAGCAATCCTTATTGTCCATCGTTGTTTCTGTGCTGCTTTTTTCAGTGTAGAGAAACATGTTTATCAAACTTAGAGTGTTATGAACAGATATGCTTGGTCTAAAACAATGTTTGAATGGGTGCTATGTGCCAATGTAACAGCAATATAAATGTTAGTACCCTAGATGTCAAGAGGGAACACTGCACTGTAAGGAGAGAGAAAAAAAAAATCTTATTCACTTCATCTGTCAGTGTTTTAATGCTGTGACTGATCAGTGCAGATTTAATAAAGATAAGACCTGTGATCTTTCAGAAATCAATGTGATTACTATGATGAACAAATATAAGCTATTGCCAGGGACCTCTGGGACTCGAGTGAGCTAAACATGAGTTCCAGCTACATGATTGCCTGTGGTTTTGCTGCTGCAGCTATAATGGCAGTATTAAATTATGAGCTTTCTTTCATAACCTCAGGTATTGTAAAGCTTACCAAAGGTGCAGCTTATTCAATTCATCTCATATAAAAAAAAAAAAAAAACTGGGACAGAGTGTCTGTGATCAATGGATAATTTCCACATTACATGTCCTATGGATTTCTGTGGTGTTGAACGTAATCAAAAGTGTCAAAACCTGTAAAACTTCTTCTCACGTTGTGTGTATGTGGAGAATCGGCGTTCAGAGAGGAGTGTGTGTGTGTGTGTGTGTTGTGCGTGCTTGTGTGTGTGCACTTTACCTTGTCACCCAATATCCACACTGTCGCTCACTGCTCTTTGAGCAACAAATGGAACCAACCGGTATGGTGTGAAACCAATTTTCAGCACCCTGTAGGTGTCATTTTGTGCCTTATGTAAATCTCCACTTCACACCTTCTCTTTACATCATTATAATTAAAGCATTTCTCTCACCTCAACTAATAATACTTTCAGCAGAGAACAGAATGTTTCATCTGAACGAATAACCATCACTTTTCTTAAACTTCAAGTCATTTCGAATGTGTGAGGATGTTAAAACTGAAAGTATTTTATCATTTTCAAGATGTACACTGGTGGAATGAAAGCTGAAGTAATGTTCCAAATTTACTCTACAAAAAAAAAAAAAAAAACTGTACATGTTTTTGCTAAGAACAAATCTTGGTGTCATCTCATATCAGTTACCACAATTGCAGATCGTAATACTGAAGTACACGTATGGTCATATTTTGAATCCAGACAATCTAAAACATTCAAATGAGATCAGAAACTTTCAAATGTGCTTTTCTGAAAAAAAATCGAGACTTTGAAGTCAACTCTGCTACCACCAGCACAGTCACTCTTCAGCAACTGGTCTTAGCTTCCTTATGCTTGTTTTGTTTTGTTTATGCTTTTTCAGATATCTGGCAAAATGTAAAGGGTTTCAGTCATAGAAATATTCTGAACTATTGTGAGCTACAAACCTGATCACATTTGATGAGAAACAAATATGAACATGAGAACATATGCTCTTTAAAGTCATTTATAAATTAGCAAGACAAAAAGTTATGGCATCATCAGCAGAGCTAATGAGCACAGTATTTCAAAAGATAAGAAATTGTGAACATACCAAACTTTAATACAAAAAAGAAATTACCAAATTGAGCGTATCTGCTTGCTTTAGAATTCTAACCACCGTACTCTCTTAAGACGTAAAAATGAGAGAAATCGTTAAATTATTCTCTCTCTTTTGGGGTTGACTGCTGCCATTACATCTCTTTGTTATGCCTCGCTGGTGCAGACAGCAGTCCCTCAGTAATTAAGTACAAATGCTGGAGAGAAAAAGGGAGAGGGAGAGAATGAGATAGGAGCCAGGCTCAGCTGGTTCCTTGAACATAAAAACAGGTCTAATTAACAGTGTTGACTTCACACATGAGATTGATTCAAAGGGGAGTGAATTGAAGGCAATTACTCATACAGCAGAATATCATTTATAGGCAATTCATTTGGAAATTTATTCCAGTTAGTGGCATGGAGATTCTAGGAAGAAAAAAAAAACTACTTAACTATCTTATAATAATTCCCAGGTGTAGTAATATTTACCAATGTACTACTATCCAACATTTACAAAGTGAAAAAATTGACTTTTGGTGACAATAGTGACTAGATAAGTTAAAAAAAGAACTAAGCAAGAATAAAAAAACAGATATTCTCATAATGGTATATCTGTATGGAAGGACAATTTGCAACTCAAATTTATATCACTACCAAAAGGCTGCTGTTGTCAGGACAAAAGATCCGGACTATATTGCCCTAAATATAGGCCAATTACACCCCCTTATTTTGGCTTTGTGTAAAGTTGTTCTGGTTTCACAATGGGGACATTACCTGGCTCAGAGATTGTGCTTTGTCATCAGATTTGTCAGACAAGAGAAGGGGGGAAAAAAAATTGCTGCCGTCTTTCCCTATTTTCTTTTCAAAGTGAGGTGTGATAAATGGCTAGTCAGCGTCTCACTGGAGCATAATACCACTCCGAGCTTTTTCTGTCTGTCCATGTCTCCGGTCTGTACTTCTGCCAGTATTTTCCATTTTTCATTTATTTTTTTTTCCCCAACACACAGACACAGAGCACACACCTCCCACCCTTTCCATTCCATCTTAACTGTATCTTTCCAAGAACCCCTTTCCATTCCCTTTCCTTTCACACCATCTCTTTCCTCTCTTCGTCATCACCCCTTACCTTCTTCCTCCAAAGAATAGAGAAAGAAGCCAACATTATTCTAGCAGAGGAGCAGGTGAGGGTTAAAAGGCGACCACAAACTAGCCTTCCAGGAATTAAAGGGAAAGAGCTCGGGGAGGCAGGGGATAAAGACAGGGCCTGTTTAAAATTCTGACACCTCTCCGCTATAAAGTAGGATTTCTGAGCCACTTGGGGCACAGGGAGGAAGAAAAGGGACTTAAGCAGATGCAGAGGGTAAATGGGGGGTTTTGTTATTTCTGACAAGCTCGCTGAATGGAAATGTCATTAACTGACTGTAAATATTCAAACTCCATCTCTGCACTCGCTGATGGAGGTTTTGTTACACTGGTGTTTTGTCTTTAGGCATATAAACAGATAATCCATGTTGCACGCTGAGAGGAACTTCTCTAAAACTTATATCAATAATTCAGATGTGAAGGTGGAATAAAAGAAGCATTCCTGTGCAGAATTATTCATTTCTAGTTCTGAGTGAACTTTTCTGAATTTAAAAAAAAAAGAAAAGAAAAAAAAAGTGGCAAAAAATACATTGGTAGGCACATTTTATGTGACATTTATTCACAACGTTTCACTTTTTGTGAAGTATGGTGAATACTTATGCAGCTGTGATTTCTTGGTTTTCTATTTCTAATAAATTTGCAAACAGAACTTTTTTTCTCATTTTCATAATGGGGTATTTAAGTGTAGAATCTTGAGAAACAAGATTGAATAAGACAATACATACATATAACACAATATGTGGAGTAAGTGAAGTGATGTGAATACAGATGCACTGAAAAAATTAAGTTTTACTTATTTTCTGAACAAAAATGTGACATCTCAGTATAAACTTACCACTGTAGTTTTGCAAATTCTCTCAGCTCTTTATTCTTGACTTAAAACACAGCGGACAAACAAAAACGAAGAAACCAACAAAAAAAAAAATAAAAACTTAAAAATACAAACTGAAACATAAACTACCTTTCACAAGTGAACCATGAATTTCTGCTTGTAAAAACTAAGTATTAATAATAAGCCCGTTTTCAAAAATGAAAAATAAATGCAATTTAAAATTTTAATTTTAGTGTTTTTTTATCTTCCCAAACATTTCTTTTCTTTATGGAGTATGATGCTATTTTATCCTAATTTCATCAAAGTTATGTTCACACTGCTAACTGACTGAATTATGATCCACTCAGCTGCTTGTACACCAGAGCTGTTTTTCCCACTTTAACCTTGGATAGTCTGGTTCATTTGGGCAGGTTCAAAAACTTATTTCACCTCTGGTGCTGACAAAGCAAGGATATTCTGTTCTGCCTGAAAGCCTAGGTCTTGGTTAATTTAGAAGTAAACCCTGGACTGGTTCATTTACAGTGGAAAAGCAGAAAGACTGTACAGAAACCCAAAGAGAACAAACATATAATTTATAGGGATACAATGTAATAGTTTTAAATCTCTGTGATATCCCACTTAGTGAACGTGTGACTACAGCTGCTTTTCCACTAAAGTGGTTTTAACTGGTTCTGCCCCGTCTGTCCAGCCAGATTCATTGCTATTAGCAGATCCTGTGTGGCTTTGCGTGGCTCTTCCTCATTTTAGCACTTTAGGGATAGTACAAGCCGGGCCAAGCTGTGTATTGAACGCAAGGGATTGATTGACAGCACATGAGACTAGATTCCAATTTTAGCTCGTGATTTACGTCCAATCTCAAACTCAAGAAAACAATAATTCAACCACCGCATTGTGCTCACAGACATATCATCTAAAAAAACAGCATTGAAAAGATCAAAATTCTCCAAAAAGCTAATGCCACTCATAAATACATACATTTAAATGAACTCATTAACAAGCACCAAACTGCAGGAAAAATCATGACATTGATTTTGAAAATGTAATTATTGTGGGAAACTTTAATTAGACCTTAACACATTCATTTTGATTGATAAATACTTTCATTTTCATACATTTACATTTTTGCCGGTGATATATGTTTTACTTGATATCTGTCTTTTGATATTTGAAAATTAACAAGATCCTGATGTATTTAATTTGAAAGAATTCATTTTATTTTGAAATAGCTTGTTCTTGAATACTCAGTTTACAGATAGATAGATAGATAGATAGATAGATAGATAGATAGATAGATAGATAGATAGATAGATAGATAGATAGATAGATA
>CAEGAE010042077.1:0-16084 GCA_903067095.1 Girardinus metallicus
TATATATATGTATATATATATATTTATACATGCAACTGTATAACGACAATTAAGTAAGGCCCGCATCTTGGCTCAAGCCCAGGGGCCCACACCCTCCTAAGTACGGCCCTGCTGATAGAAAATCCAGCCATGAAAAAAAAACTAATTGTTGTTTGTACGATTAAGGCTGCAGGAAAGTAAACACAAGCATTAGGATTATCATAGACTGACAAATGAAATCGTCTCCAGAGTTTGACTCCAAATGAAGATGAATTCATTGCAAGAGGATCCTGCTGAAAACCATTATCTGCAATCTGTGTGCTTGATGAAATCAAAGAGGAAATGTTGAAATAATTAAAATGATATAGCTGGCCACTCTAACAAGACATCTGCGCATGTTTTTTGTTTTGATTTATTGATTTTTTTGTAGAGTTTCAGTTTACATTTTCAAAATCATGGTTGAGTCACCCATGAGGTGTCAAAATAAATAATGTTTAAAAACTAAGAATAAAGACCAATATAACATTTAGGTGTTTTTCATCACTATCTCTGTCTTTATTTTCTGCATTTTCACAGTCATCTCTATTAGCATCTCATTTTAAATTTGTTTTTTAGACTTAAAAGAGATTGGAGCCACATAAGCTGCTGCGGTTATTTAACGTCACACACTGGGGGTGTATTAAGATGACTCATCCTCCATAATTGGATTTTTGTGAAAAATCGCATCAGCCAGCAACCATGCTGAGATCAACAAATACTAAAATGTTTTCTCTGTCAATAAGATACATCTCCATGAGGACAAAAAGTTTAACTAAAAGCTGTTGTAACATGAGGTGTGTTCCTCCTATATAAAGATCATCGCATCAGGCCGTAAAAGCTCTTGAGAATGAAACCAATCAACATCCAGAAAGATGAGCTCACTATTCATCAATAGAGCGTTAACTCTCCCAGCACAGACCCAGGAGCCCCATCAGAGAGAGTGGCAGTTCCTTTCCATTAAGAGATGAATCTACTGAGAAGCAATGAATCACACTAATAAAAATTAGCTGTTAGAACGATAATACGAAATAATAATACAATTGGTATACAAATTTGACATCATTTTATTAAGGAAGACTTGAAACATACCCTTGAGAAACTAAACTATCTAAAGCTTTATGTGAACTTAAGCATATTAATGTTGCTTTAAAAAATAATTAAACTGATTTTACATTTAGTTTATATTTAAAAAGCAAATAGAATACTCAGTATCTCAGTTTGTTTTGCTGTTTTTATTATAAATGATTAAGTAACTGGATAAAATGAACCCTCAAAAAATACTTCTGGATGTTCTTAGTTTCTGGTGGTGCAGCTAGAGTGCTCAAAGTATATTTTAGTACAAATAGTCCTACAAGTACACCTGTCTGTTTGCTTTTTGGTGTTTTGCTTCTTATGTTTTTCTTCAGTGTTAAGCAGAAAACATATAATCAAAACACAAAGGTTTCTAGATTATCTGACAACAAAAAATATGTAGGAGTTTATGAAGAGCACCAGGATTTTCCTCCTCCCATGACTTGTAAACCAGCTGCATCATCTGCGTACACAGCCAGGAATGACCATAAAGCAGAAAGGCTTATGATGTTTCCAGTTTAACCAGTTTAAATGCTTCCATTTTAATGATCACAACAGATATAAAGTTAAGACTGATGTACAGGTATGTGACAAATGCAACATTTAAAAGGCAGCATCCCAAGTCATAAAACTGAATCCTCCAATGTTTTTATGCACTTTATAGAGTATTTTATATGTTCCAGATTAGATTTACATGGCATGGTAAGAGTATGACTCTAGCTGATGTGACAACAGTGAAATTTGGTACTCATAAAAACAAATTAAGAATTTCCAAAAAGGAAAACTAGTTAATAACATCTATCATCACCATTTGTTCAGCCTCAATATCCATATCAGAATCCAAGACTTCTTGCGGATTGTGACTCATATTCTGCCTCAAGTGTAAAAGGCTGAACTCCTGTCTGATCATTGTTCTGCTCTCAGGATCATTCCTCAAGGAAAGCTGTATCAGAATGAGAACAAGTCAGAACTCATGCCTCAACCTATTATGGATGGCTCATCCAGCATCAGAGTCCAAATTGTCCCAAAAACTTTCAGTTTTCTAGTTGTTTATTACAATCCTTGGAGTTTAGTATTAATCTTTGCAAATACCATTGACATGAGGTGGCTCAGATGCTCACTACTGTTGTACTGCTTTATAAATTATAATAAAAAACATCATATTTTTGTTCAGTTCTGTTGTGGAAAATGGTTGCTTATTTGTTGTAATTGTGCAGGTTTTGAAAATAAAATGCGTCGCTGGCTTGTTCGTTTACCTTTTCGTACAACCACAGAGAATTATTTCTTAAGCAGTTTCAACCATACAAACAACACAATTTTCTGCTGGACACAGCATCAACATTACTGACCAGGTTTGTGCACAAATAAAGAATTTGACTTCACACTCTCAGAATATACATATAGAGAGTTTGCAATACACATTAATTTTGTAGTAAAAAAAATTACTTGTTTTTAATATTTTTAAGAAATGTTGACGCTAATATTCACTCTCCTGCAAAATATATTTTTTGTCAATTTTGTGCTCTAAATCAGTGATGTCAAAAAAAAAATCCTGCTATCAGGGCCAGTCATTGAACATTACAATAATGTCTAATCCAATTCAGTCAGTATGGAAAACATGCATTTACTTTGAGAGATTAATTAAGCAGTTGCAACAGCTATTATGTTAAAGAAACAACATAGTTATATATTATATTTAAATACCCACTGAAGTTTAATTTTTCAGTCTCATTTTCACACTCAAGAATTTGGAAACGAGCCTGCTAAGATATTTGGAATAGTCTCCTTTTTATGCTTTAGAATCCGATATTATAAAAGTAACACGTGATAAAGTCTTACATGGAAAACATATCCTACCTCCCAGAGAATACGACATCTTCAGCGTCTGAGGAAAGCTGGGTCAGAGTGAGCGGACCATCCCGAGCGCACAGCGACCTAAAAGCGATCTGACCACCATCCAACAGCGGCTTCATCGTCTGAGGGAGGATGCGAAGAAGCCCCGCCTTCTTTCATTTTAATATTACAACTCTTCCACGAAATCCTGTTCCCCCTGTGTCGGGAACGCGCACTGCAGCCAGTGAGGCGCGTATCCGACTATTTTCACGACGCTTCTGATCGATTCCTCGGTAAAACGATTCATGTCAATGTTCAGTTTAATTGACATCTGCTGTTAAAAACAATAACAACACTCTAATATAAGTAAATAAGTAAACCTGGGCTTGTGTGGTGTTCTTCTTCTGCAAATCTGCTTTTATATCAAACAAAATATTTCAAAGGAGAAGAAAATGCTTGTAAAAACCACAGGATAGAGAATAACCAGTCATCTTAAATTTAGGTCCCATAATCATACCATCACACACATATATTCTTGCTCTTTATCCTCAAAGTTACCTACCAAATATTTAAGCTTTTTAAAAATAATTTATTCCCCCTACTACTTACTCATACAACCACACAATTCATTTTATTTTATTTTGACTTTTTGCAACACAAAGTGAATAAAAAAATATATAACTGGGAAGTGGAAGAAAATAAACACGTGATTTTTAAATATGTTACTCAAAGCAAACAATTGTCATTGCAAGTCAAGAGGTCAAAGATTAACTGAAGTAAACGAAAGGTAACATTGGAAAAAAAAAACCTTTTGAAAGATTGAAATGATATGAAACTGGAATCAAGGTTTACATGGCAGCAGAACAATTACATCTTATTACCACAGATATAGTAAAAGGCTTTAGATCAAATCATACTCATGTCAGGATGGCCAAGTCAAAGTCTAGATCTAAATTCAGCTTTGAGCTGAAACACAATTTATAATTTTTTTTTAATCAAGGGTGTGATAAATACTTACGAATAGGAACAACATGTTTAAATCTATTTTTGTCTGCATTCAAGCCACTTTCTTATCATTAGTTCATTGGCCTCAATGTTTAGAAGTTTATATCTCACTAGACTGAAGTTTGTTGCCTCAATTGATTACCTCAGTAAATCATTTTATGTTCCAATTTGCAGGTAGTATCTCTAAAATTAAACACATCCGTTTAGGTTCAAAACAGTGAAATTACTCAGTGGTTTAAAGCATAAAACAGAATGAGATGAATGTTTCATTCCAAAAAAGGGATAAGTAGAATCTGTCTGCTAAACTTCCAATTGCCACTAGATGGCAGAAATTGAACAAGGTTTTAATGATCAAAACATGTGAGATGACTATGTGAGACTCTGTTGTCCATAATTTCAGAGTCCTGTCCGTCCTATGACAATCTATTGTCACAGAATGTGATTTTAGCACGTTTATGCTGAAAAAGAAAAAAAAGGGATAATTAATTAACAAAAGTACTTAAATAATCACTTTATTACGACTGTAAAATGTGTACTTACCCTTGTTGTTTCTTCGACATGTCGAACGTCTAATCTGCCTTTGAAAGCCAATTCACAAAATGGCGCAGGTGTGTTTTTTCCATCCATCCATCCATCCATCCATCCATCCATCCATCCATCCATCCATCCCTAATGTTACAGCAATTTACTATCTATCTATGTAAATTGCTGTAACATATATATAGATATATATGCTGTAACATATATATCTATATATATAAAGAGAGAAATATATGTAACAGAGAGAAAAATTTGTATGTACGTATATATAAATAAGATGTTTGACTTGTACCAAAATAATAACAATAATAATAATAATCATAAAAATATATATTTAGTAAAAATATGTATTAATGTATATGTTTAGAAAAGTGCGAGAGAGTCAAATCTTCACTATATTTTCGAGTTATTTTTACTACAAATGTAAAAACGCATTTTTTAATAGGCTTTTATTTTGAAATGACACATCAGATGTTGTTGACATTTTCTGGTTGTGTTCTAGAGGTGTCCCTCTGTCAACCAGAAGTGATAGAAGTCACTGGAAACAGAGAGTTTTCCAGAAAAAAGCACGGCAACTTAGGGTAAAAAAGTGTTTTTTTTAAATCGTCTTTTATTTTGAAATGATACATCAGATGTTGTTGACAGTTTCTGGTTGTGTTCTAGAGGTGTCCCTCTGTCAACCAGAAGTGATAGAAGTCACTGGAAACAGAGAGTTTTCCAGCAATGGGCACGGCAACTTAGGATAAAAAAGTCCTTTTAAATAGGCTTTTATTTTGAAATGACACATCAGATGTTGTTGACATTTTCTGGTTGTGTTCTAGAGGTGTCCCTCTGTCAACCAGATGTGATGGAATTCACTGGAAACGGAGTTTTTCAGCATAAATACAAAGTCTAAAACTCGAAGCCGTTGTAAATCTATTTCCAGTAGATCAAACATGGACCGGATGCGCGCTTTTATTGTGAAAGCAGCACGTAAATGGGGGTACCATAATGTCTTGAGCTGTCGCGCATGTGAAAATCGAGTGCGGGCTGGCTTTTCGAAGAGGCGGCTAGCTTTACCGCAGTGTTTAACTGTGGGTTTTTGACAACCCCTCCCACCTCAGTTAGTTCGTATGTGACGGACTGACGGACTGCATATTGACTTAATTGCTTTGGCAAAAATGTTCACTTTACTGCTACTACTTTTCGCTTATTGTTTAAACGAAGCGAACTTACATTCACCGAGGATGGTGTTCAAATACAAAGGTAAGACATATTTCTATTTCTGTTTTTTATCCTGTAAATGGACTAAGTTTATCTACTCTTATCAGCCGTTCACACGAGAGCGCGATGTTCACTGCAGTCAGAAAATGAACGATAGAACTATAAAAACATTGCAATTGACAGGAGGAAGCTGGAATCGATCTCATGACTTTAGAATTTGAAAACTACTCTTTCCACTGAGCCTGCTGTAAAGAAAGACAAATAATATACATTTTAAAATCCAATATAAAATTGTACTGTAATGGTGGTACCATATTGCAATATATACTTTTAGACTACAGCTTCAATATACAATATTATATTGGTAATTGCCTATAGATGAGTGGCAGTGCGGCACACACCCTAATCACCATTAAAAGTACCGCATCAAACCAAACTGTTTTTCCAGTCCCATCCCAGAAGAGAGTTTTGAACTATGTTCAAGAGCAAAGACTTTAATCTTGAGTTTGTCTTTGTGGCTTGTAGATCTTTTCAGTTAAATGTTGTTCTACTCTGAAATACGAAATTAAGATATGAAGGTAGTTGTCGGTCTTGAGTTTAACAAATAAAATGTTTATATGATAAATTCAAGACCTGCTTATAAGTGAATATGGAGGAGCATTTTGATGTGTTCCTGCATATTCTAGTGGGATATGGTGTGATAGACAACACAAAATAGTGCATAACAGTAATGTGTAGGGAAAACCGTGGTTTGTCTATGCACAAAATAAAATTCATTAGATAAAATGTGTTAGTAATCACCATTCTGCTACATTAGAAGTAGAACAGGAATTATAGCTGTGCCAACCAGCCTTGCCCATCTGAACACAGTCACATCTGCCCGTTTTTCTTTTACTCTACAACCCAATAAGATTGGAAAAGACCCCATTTTTGAACATCAAATTTCAAATAATCTTGGTGGAAGGTGAACAACCGCTTCAGATCCAACTATTTTGCCACCTTAATAGGATTTTTGCCATATTACTTCTTCCATATTTCCATCAACTTTCACCCTCTTGCCTCGCTCTACTAAAGAAAAGCATCCACACGAGCATGATTCTGCCATCACCATGTTTCATCGTAGCGATGGTCTGTGCAGGCTGGTGTGGATATTTCCACCAAAACATAATTGGTGAATGTGAAGTGAACATCATAGAAGCAGCTAATGTTTGTGTTAATATTGTTGGTAATTCTGTCAAAGTAAAATGTGTGTCATATGTTTAATAACCAGTGATTGTGGTATGATCACATGGTTTCTGGTGAAAGATGATTTCCCATAATACCTTAAAAGGTTAGTCATGTGTACCTATCGATAACGTGCAGCAACAAATTTGATGATGATGTTTGTGAACATATCAGATATAAATCGCATGATCAGAGGGAGGAATCATCAGCAGATCTAAGCAATTAGGTAGCTGCTTTATTATAAAAAAAACCTTTACATTCTTAACAGATGTTCTTCATATTCATTCCACATTAAAAGCTTGGTGTGTGATTAGTTTCATAACTCCTTGTTAAATTTTGTAACATGTTTTGATCAAACAGGAAAATACAACAGCAGATCACTTTGGTTGCAGATGTCGATATATTACAAAGCTGATATTTCCTCAACTTTTCCTTACTTGCAGAGGCTCCAGTTAAAAGGTTTCCATTGAGTGAACAAAATTTGCCAGTTCAGATTCTCTTGGGAGAATGGCCGGCTGATGTTACATCTGTTGAAAATACCCGCCTGGCTTTCTACAACTTTAATAACACTGGGAAGGTAATTATTACATTTACATCTGAACACAACTGAGAAACTTAAGCCATTCCAGAACTATTCTATCAGTAAGATTCATTTAGAAGCAAAGTAAAAGTCCCATATCATCTTTCACAGGTTTCCAATCACACAGAGGTCCAGTGGACGGATTCCCCTGGCAATGTGAGCGTCATAAAGTAATTAGATTAACCAGAAGTTAATCTATTCTGGTCCCAAAGTTATAAAGAAAAATTTTCTCCTGTCACCTAGGAATGCAAAATTGCAGTGGTTCATCAGAGGGAAGAAGGAAAGCCGCTGTTTGTTTGTGCGACCAAAGGCAAGACAACAGATTGCTGTGACCTGGTAGGAAACTGCAGAAGTGTTAACAAGAACTGATAGTTTTGCAGAACAAGTTGTGTTGTACTTCACATGATGATAGGAAGACAATAGCTCGGTTTATTATAGAACAATTTCAATAAAAAAAGGAAATGTTCCTGTTTTTTCTTTCAAACTACTGGGGTGATGCAAGAATTTTTATTGTTAAATCACATTGTGTTGCAAGATTGATTTGTTATTCCCCTTTTTTTTAAAGGATTCATCAGGGTCACTCACATGTGCTAAAATCAACAATATTAGGGAATTTAACATTAAGGAAGGTGAAAAATCTGCTCTTGATGGTGAGTTTATTTTTTACAATCTTTTGTTTTGCTCAGGTGTTTCTGCTTTTTGCTTTATGTGTTTCACATCCTGTCAGATTTAAATTCTCACAGTTACATTTACTCTCCTCATCCTTATAGGAATTGTATTTCTTCGATGTCTGTGCTATTACTTGTTTCTCTCAGCTTAGATCTAATGGTATTCTCTGTCGCTGTGCTTCTACTCTATATAGTATTTGTCAGATGGTACCTCAAATTTGAATCTGACCTATAATGTGCACTTGTTCTGTTTCAGAAACTGATGCAAAAACAGATCTCTACCTTACATCCTCTGGAGCTCATGAGAATGTTGGCATCCACAAGTTTGGAAGTAAAAGAGTGAGACCAGCCAATCATGAGAACGGTATTTACACACAGTATAAAACTTTTTTTTAGCCCTATAACATTACATATGTTTCAACATTACATCTGCAACATTAGTAAATGTACAGAGTATATGTGGTGTTTAATTTTATCTCAGTATAAATCCAACTGTTTTATGAAGGCCTGTTGGAGAACATTAGTGAAAAAAAAAAAAGAGTATCAAGAAGATGAAGGAAAACAGCAGGCGATGTGGAGAAAGTTAAATGAGAGGATTTGAGACCGGGGCGGATGTTCATCCTCCAGCAGAACAATGATCCTAAACCGACAACCAGTCCTGGAATAATTTAGATCAAATCATATTCATGTGTTCGAATGGTCCAGTCAAAGTTCTAACCTAAATTCAATTGTGAATCAGTTGGGGAAACTTGAAAAATGTTTTTCACAGATGCTCATCATCCAATCTGAATCCAAGCAAGAATGGGAACAATATTCAGCCTATAGATGTGCAAATCTATTAGAGTTCTTGAGCAGATGCCCCTCATCTGCTCACCTAAGCTTATAAAGGTGTTATGACATCAGCAAGATGGCTTCCAGCACTATGAGTCCTGGGAGATGCAGTCTGATCTGTTTGCTTTAGAAAATGGATTCCGAAACAGTTATGGTCAATGTTCTATGTTGAGCAGTCACATAAAATCCCATTAAAACACATTCAGTTTGGTGACTGATTGACCATTTTTGTTTTATCTAATCACATTCTATGTTTTTCTGTTTTTCTGTCTGTAGAGCAGTACTATTTGGGATTGGTTCTGAGCAGAAGAGAAGACGAGCCATTGCAGAACAAAGTTTATTCTTTTTATAAGCAGAAAAACAAAGACACAAGCCCGGGCGCTGACATGTGGCTCCCCTTTGTCAGCCAAGTTTGCATGGTAAGATACTCAGAAAGGGAAAATGTATAGTAATCAGATTCACTGCTGACACTAATCAAAATCTGGATCAGGATGATTGATCATTCATCTGGTGGCTGTTTCCAGGCTGATATGGGGGGTCCCAAGAACAACCTGCAGTTTAGTTGGACGTCTCTGATGAATGCAAGGCTTTACTGTGGACACAATACAGTGGACAACATACAACATTTCTTTGAGCTGGTAGATGTGGCTACTGTACATTCAGACCGTTGGCAGGACACCAGAGTTTATGCACTCTTCAGAAATGAATGGTAAGATATCAATGTGCAAGAAAAGTCACATTGAAAAATGAAGCTTTCCTATTGTTATATTGACTGAAATCAAAGCTAGGTATAATACATGAAGTTAATTTAAGTTGTTCAAGTTTTGACATGAACTTAAATTAAATAATGTGCTGTTTGTTAAAGCTGTGGACTGCCTGGGGTATTTCTCTGGAAAAAAGTAGCACATGTGGTATAACCAGAATGACTTGTCAGCTGCTGTTTGCATGGTAAACATTTGCATGAATCATGTGCACTCATGAGCAAACCAGGCACAACCTCATACACATATTGTGCAGAAGGAAATGTGCAATATAAATTCTGAGCTAAAGTAAGAGGAATATTCTATATGATCTCTGTACTTTGATTTTTGAAAAGCTGTCAACATGGTCGTTGCTAACACTAGCTCCATTTGTGCTATTGACTTTTCACACTGTTTCTTAACCACTTTCAGGTCTGCAATGTTTTTTAATCCAAGAGCACCTTCTTTTGGCAGCAGTGTCTCTGTGAAACTCTGCTGACTGTCATTTCTTTATACAGGGGCATGAGTGCCGTATGCATCTACACAATAGGAGACATTGAAAACGTTTTCACCAGATCTCCCTTTATTGATTCAAACAAGAACGATGAGGACAGGAAAAAGGTATACAAGTGAAACTAATTGGTAATAGGAAATGCTCCATCTAGTGTGCAGGTATATCTCAAGAACTCAGAATAATGTCCAAAGTTAATTAATTTTGATAATTGAATTCAATTGCTCCATTACATATAGAGTAATTTATTTTAAGTGTTTATTTATGTCTAAAAATGTTTTAAAAGGATTTTTAATGCCAAGATATTGTCTTATGTCCTACATAAGACAGAGAAAACCGCTGACCTGACACTTGTCCAGCAGAAGGTCACTGACACCTTCCTTAAGTAGGACAAGTTACAGATGGTCATTGCTCAAGAAGCTGGTCATTCAGGATACTGTTGCCACACACATTGACAGACAAGGAAAACATGTGTTAGAAAATGTGCACCATCAACAGGAATAACTTCAGACTTGAGAGGATTGAAAAGGGAAGCCTGTTTAAAGTGTTTGAGAGAAATTATTAAGGTATGAACTACAGCTAGAGCCCCTCCTACAAAAACCACCACATAGTTGTATCCAGGACATCAGCTACACATCAGTTCAGGACATCAGTTTCATTGCTTGAAACTGATGTTGATAGTTGAGTTAACTCAACTATTAAACTAGAGACAATGTCCAAAGCATCTGATCTTGACTAAGCAGAAAAAGGATTTGACTATTTCTCAGGTCTAAAGTTTGCTTTTCAGATGAAAGCAAATGTTGCATTTGATTCCATTTTATGAAGTCCCAAGTCAGCGCAACCATCTTCCAGTAAATCTTAGAGCCCTCCATGCTTCCTGTTTTAGTAGAGTTTTGTAATGTTCAAATTTTCTGGCACGCTTAATTTTGGATTTTTATTAGCTAAACGCCGTCATTATCAAAACTACCACAATAAATGATAGAATTACATCACTCTGTGTAATAAATGAGGTCAATAGTTTATGATATTCTTACTTACTGAGATACGGCTGTATTCTCTAGGAATTATTCCATGTTTGCATTATATTGAGTTGCAAGTACTTCAAGTTACAAATTAAACTGGGAATATTTCCTTTCCTGTGACACCTTCTTAGTACAAGTCATTGTATTTTGAATTGTAAATCAGTCTATCGGTATCTGTGGGAACAAAAAGCTTAACAGCACCTCATGGAGTCACATCATAATTAGCAACAAGTTGATACAGGATTTTTCTAATGTATGAACTTTGTGCCTTCAGTGTGTTCTTGACAGCACCAAGATTTCTACTGACATCCTGAGGAGAGTTGAAAAGGTTTCGGAGATGAAGGAGTGGGTGGAACCCAAGTTGGGCCCAGTTCTCGTCAACCATCACAACTACACCCGAATCTTTGTTGATGCTTCCCCAGGGAATCAACACACAGTTATGTTTCTCTCTCTAAGTGAGTACAAGTTCTAAACTAGTTATGAAATGAGTGGAAGTTTTCAAACAACCTTCAGAACATTCAGATAAAAATTTGTAAGTTTGTAAGTTCAAAAAATACAAATGAGTCAAGCCATTGTAGAGTTAGGCTGAGCTGAAGGAATAATGACCTCTGGAAGTTGAAGCTGGGCTTGTGGTGCAACTAAATGATGACTAAGTGGGCAGCTTTCTGTATTAGTTGGTCTAATTTCAGCTTAGTTGAACATTTTTTCTTATATCTTGGAAGTTTTCTGCTTACTGGTACAACTCTCTGAATGGTTTTAGATTTACGGTCATGCCTTGAAAGCTTAAATATAACTTGTATTGTGTTAGCAAGAATATATATTTTACCTCTCCCCCTTGTTGCTCACGCATCAGTTTTTTAAAACAGCAGAGAAACTTGTGCTTCTAAGATGATCTAATATAGGACCTAAAGCTAATTCAACATGTATGACTAACTCTCTCAGGGATTAGCATCTTTTGATTTTACCATAGGGGAAATCATTAGATTCCCTATTGATTTTTGCAAGCCTGCTCACTTATTAAAAAACAGTCAGTCTCTTACTGCCATGTTGATTTTATTGCAATGGGGAAGGACAGCGTGTCAACAAAAAGTCCGGGAAAAACATTGCATGGTAATAGTTTTGCATGTGACTGAGATAAATGCGCACGTGCTCAGACCAATGCATGTCTAAGAACTTGTGGGCAAATACATTTGCTGCCTGGTACATTCCTTGTCGGGAGGGATTATTGGTGACTCCTCTAGAAAACCCATCTAGAAAGTCTCTAAATGTTTTGCCTGTTTTGCCAATTAAAGCTTCAGCTCTGTCTGGGGTTTTATGTAAGAGTTTTCCATGATCCTCATATGACTACATGAGGTCACTACTTTGGTTATGTTTTAATCAGCAGAGGGAAGAAGATTCTCAAGTAAGGCGCTGGGGCGAATGGCAGTGAAGTTGCCCTGAATGATCCAAACTATGATGCTTCCACCTCTGGGCTTGATTGTTCATATGGTGTTACATGCAGCATTTCTATGCTAAACTCAGAGAGCCAAGGCAATATAAAACAAATTGATTTTGGTCTCTTTTGACCATGGCATTTTGTATCAAGCCTTTTCTTAGTTCTTTATATGTTCACCTGCAAACTTGATTGGTTTGTATTAGAGGTGGGCATTTATTGTGTTGTTTATCATTTATTGTGATCAATATGTTATCATGATAAGAATTTTCATTTATTGTTGTCACAATAAATTCAGTACAGCAAAGTATTAGAATGATTGACTGACTGATTGAGTGATTGCTTGATTGGTTGTGAGCTAAAGGGTCATAGAACTGTCGTTCAAGCCAGAATGTTAGCTGGGCTTCAGGGGTTCAAGTACTCATTTATTTTTAGTATCATGCAAATCAATTTGTTTTATGTAATTTTGGCTTTATGGATTTTTGGTGAATATTCTTACTTTACATTAGCATTAAATGATTATTAAAAAAGCAGACTGATTCTTTAATCAGTCCACCTTTAATAGTCCATACACTATTTGCCTCACAGTGTATGCTTTCTTTGGGCTCTGTTATCAGATGATTTAAAAATACACATTTAAATATATCATTGATGTGTAACTTCCTGGAGGTCAAATATATGCAGTGAAAATGTTGACATCATTGTGAAGTGGTCTAATGATAGTGCCTGAATCATCACAATAAGTAAAAAAAAAAAAGCTTAACACAAGATCATTCTGTTCTAAGGACATGATTCTACTTCTTTCAGCTAAGAAGAACACAATATTTTAAGCTCAAATATTACATCATACCAATAAAAAAAGAAAAAACATAAATGTGAATAAATGTAAAGTATGTTAACAAACTGCTAAAGGCTATTTTCAAAAATTTACTTGTAATCTGATTAATGAGCCCTATTGACTGTAAAATACTTTATTTCATCCATTCTCTGATATTATTATTGCCTACCAATAGCTTGCTCTTCAAGACATGTTCATCACTTTGGTTGGCTCAGGTTATTTTATAAATTACACAATAATTGATTTGATGTAGCTGTGGGTTTACCTATGATTGTTTCCAAATTTCTTGTCTGGGAAGTGTTACAGAACATTGAAGTTAAAAGTGAAGATTCATTTACACCCTTGAGGCACAAAAAACGTCTGGGTGTGAAGGCAGGTGTGTGTCATCATCTCCTCTTTGTCTTGTGCCCTTTAACCAGGTAATGGAGCTATTCACAAGGCATTACAGTTGGAAAGTCATTCTTTCATCATCGCTGAGTATCAACCTTTTAACTACTCAGCCCACATCATCAACCTTGTTCTTAACCCCTCTACTGTGAGTAACAAGCGAACACCCACACAAAAGTATGAGTAAGTGTTTGGAATGATTTTATTTAAATATTATTACAGGTTTGAAAGAATTATGAAAAAAAAAAGTGTTTTAAAATAGTTGTTTTTATAATAAAAATGTCTGAATCTTTGTTACAGAAAAAGTTGTACGTGAACTCACAAACTGAGCTGGTCCAAATTGACGTGGGAAACTGTGGCCAGTATGGAAAAAACTGTCAGGACTGTGTTCTGTCCAGAGATCCATACTGCGGCTGGAAAAAGAAACAATGCACCTCTGAGACGAGGTAAGACCTCAAGGCTTCATCCGACCACCGTTCTCTGTCCTTTATAGTGAAAATAATCCAACACAGAGGCTTATCAACACCTCTTAGACACTCTACCAGAACAATAAAACCACTTAATAAACTTTAACTATATTTGTTACCTAAAAACAAAAGTATTTTTCCAAAGATTAACTTGACAACATTACCACAGTTAACATCTGGTTGACATATATATATTTTTTTAAAAGGAATAGGTAAGATAGAATGCTCAAGGATTATGTACACATGGGCCATCAAGGGTTTGAATCCTATTATTTTGTATGTTTTATCCTTAATTCAAACTTGTATGAGTTATTCTATGAGATTTTCTGTAAAAGAAAAAAAAAATACTATAAGAAACAAAGTCAACTCCAGGATTTGAAGGTGCTGAACACCAAACATGTTTTCTAACTAGCAGTTAGGAGTTCTTCCACTTTGTCAGTGTCCATTGCAACAAAGTGTTGCTTATCTAATGACTAAACCTTGTGACACATATCCGTAGTGATGAAAGACACAAAAATGTAAATTTCCACAGATCTGTCCAATCCTGCAGAGTTATCACTGGATGCTTATTTTGCAGTCAGACCATCTGCTACATGAGTTACCAAAAGCTGCACCTACTGAAGGAAGATCACGTCCTTTGTAGAGCAGTTCTTTGATACTGTATAATATTTCAATATCAGTGTTGATTATATGTGTATAAATCAGTCAGCGGCATTTTGTTTCAAGGTGCATACACGTAACAATTGTCTTTTTGTGAACCACTTTGTTACTTAACTCTGTACCAATGCTGATTGGTCAGAATGCATGCCTGTACAGCAGACTGTACAGGCATGAAAACATTACAGTTTACCTTTATTTGCACACCGCTTTGAATTCTGACTAGAACTTAGCAGTAAGGATGATAAAATCAGGTGCACAAAATGGTAGAACAGTAAGAACTTGCTTCTCTTTCTCCTGGCTGTAATACGTCATGGCATTTCCTAACATTCTCACTTTCTGCATGTTTCCGTAAACTGTAGGGGGCAGAAACATTTTATAGGGATCTGCGAACTATCTGTGGAAGAATTGAAAACTATGCACCACTTTACATTAAATCAAGGTTGCGCATTGGTTATTGTGGTTTACCTAAGTTCCAAAAAATGACTAACACAGAACTGGGTAGGTTTTACAGATCATTCAGCAGCATTTAGTGCAGCACCTTTGAGGGGAAAACCCAGTACTTGATACTTCTCCCCTGTCTAACCATTCCCATGGAGGTGTGAGTGGAGGAAGTGAAAGTATCGTTTTATATCAAGATGAAATTACAAACTTTTTTATGGGAATGTATTCATTTCAGTTATTTATAAAACAGAGATAGTTTTATAAACTTTAAATGTAAATACAAGATTCTGTAGAAGACTGGTCCATTAATGATTAAATAAATAATGGAATCCAATTGTGTCTAAAATCAGTTCAGATAAATCCAGTCCAACAAAATCTTTGTTCAGCTCTTTATGAAAGGAGTTTTTATTACATGAAGTTAATTCCTGACATATTACTACTAGGAACTTTTTTTTATTATCATGTGGTAGTTTGGAGTTACCCACAAAATGTGACTGCATGTGACTTATATACCTCATATACAAACAATAAACAGATTAGTTAGTTAGTTAGTTAGTTAGTTAGTTAGTTAGTTAGTTAGTTAGTTAGTTAGTTAGTTAGTTAGTTAGTTAGT
>CAEGAE010042083.1:0-18635 GCA_903067095.1 Girardinus metallicus
GTGTGTGTGTGCATGGTTGTTTGTCCTGTGTGTCTCTGTGTTGCCCTGCGACAGACTGGTGACCTGTCCAGGGTGTACCCTGCCTCTCACCCGGAACGCTTGCTGGAGATAGGCACCAGCACCTCCCGACCCCATTACGGGACAAGGGTGAACAGAAAATGGATGGATGGGACTTAAAACTCTGAAGAACAATAACAAAAAAAAAAATAGTATTTGATGGAAACATTTTTTACTTTCTCTAACTCAGCAAATCTCAATCTAAGTCCTCAGGGCTCACCAGCCTTTATGTTTTGGATGCGTAATATGTTCAACAGCACACCTGATTCAAATGATGGCATTACCGCACCAAGAGTTTCAGAAACTCTTGGTGCGGTCAAGTGTGTGGCAGGGCAGTGGGTCCTAAGGACCAGGGTTGAGAATTATTGATTATTGATTTGGCTCCTTTTTGAATATTGACATTGGTTAGTTAATTGACTTGAGCTGAACAGGGGAAGGAGGTTTCTGTAATGGGAAATTGTGAAATATCCTGGCCCAACCAATTAGGGATCCCAAATTATGATCCAAAATGTATATATGGAAAGCTAACCTTAAAATTTGATATTGCCTCAGCTATTGAGGTTTATGGTAAATTCAACTCTTCAGTCACATCTGAACTTCTTTTTTCACTCTGCCTTATACTTTAGTTAGGTCAACTTTATGTTTTTTTATGTTACTGGCTGTGACTTTAAGTATGAGCCTGGCTTTTTGTGTTAATGTGAATCATGACTTTGACAGGCTTTTAAGCCTTTGCTAACTACAAGAAAAAATGAGATTCTGTTGCTGTTTTTAGATGCTCTTGTGTATGCTCGGGGACAAATTGTTTTAAGAAACGCTTGCATCTGTACTGTTATTAATCAGGACTGTTAATGACATTCACTAATTTATTTACTTTGCTGAACAGGGCCTGTAAAGCCTGTGAACGTCACTGTTGAATCAAGAACAAGTGGCAATATAAACATCAAGTGGACGTTGCCTGAAGGAAGGGTTGACCATTACATTGTGAACATCTCAGACGCAAGCAATAACAACACCTTCACAAAAACAAACGCCACCACAGCAGCTTTCTCTGGTTTAAATCCTGGAAGGAGTTTCATTTTCACAGTGACTGCTGTAGCTGGAACGTTCACCGATACCTCTGCTCAGTTTTCATTTGCAACATGTAAGTTCCACATTTCCCCAAATTATAACATCTTGTTGAGTAATTCTGGCATTAGTAAGGAACAAATATTGATATGAATTTTACCTAAGTAAACAATTTTCTTTTGCTAACATTGTATTGAAGTATGTTTTACAATATGCACTACCTGTTTTTTTATTTTTACAAAAAAAGTTTTTCTAACTACTCTAAAATGTAGAATTTAGGTCTACTGATGTTTTCTACATTTTACCAATGTCACTGATGAATATAAAACGTTTGTTGCTCAGCTTAGTACAGAAAACAGGCTAAACCTTTCATTGTAATTTAATGCAGACTTATTAGTATGTGTTTGTATGTGTGTTTTCTCTCCCTTTTAGATCCGTTGTCTGTCACATCCTTCAACTTCATCCACAGGACAAACTCTTCTTTAAACCTGATGTGGGTGGTTCCAGAAAAGATGGATGGTGCTCATAATATCAGCTATATTATCACCTACAATCATTCATATGCCAATGTCTCAAATAACCGCTCTACAGAGAAGATGAACATAGAGTTAGATGGTCTTCAGTCTGGAACCAATTACACCATAACTATAACAACTGTTGGACCGGAACAACTGAGAAGCTCTCCAGTCACCAATTATATTTACACTTGTAAGTTTACGTGATCAGACCCAAAGAGCATTGTAACCTGGGGTGTAGCAATATATACAAATCTTGAGATGAGATGATGTTGGGCTTTAAGAACTTTACAAGATGAGTGTTTAGTAATGTTTTAGTAGCTTGGCCATCGCTTTCCTATGCAATTCTGCTCAATTCAAACCTTGCTTCACAGCTCAATCTGGGATTTCTCCCACTGACTTGAATTCCTGCATTGAGTTAGAATTGTAGTCTGTCTGTAGTTTGCCAATGACATCAGAGGAAGTGAACAAAGTTGTTCCGTCCTAAACATTAACATTCTATTTGTTCGGCTCGGCACTTCTCTCTTAATGGAGGATGGTTGTTTTCAGCACAAGTAATTTATGATAAGCTTCAAAACATCGTCATGGACAAACATTAGTGATTAGGTAAAATTTAATACCACAACAGAGTCCATGCCTCCATGAAGCAATTGTTTCTCAGTAGTTGAGGGCTGAGACCCTCTATACAAAACAAGACTTTATACAAGGGGTTGTTTTTTTATCAGGCCAATGTTTTGAAGAAATAAGATTTTACAAGTGACAAACTGTCAAGCAATCTGTGATAAGTTTTGTTCAGTCCAGGTTTTATCTATTTATTAAATTGTTGTTTTAAACTATCCTAGTCAGCATTCCTAACTTGGGAGTTTGTTGCTCTTCACAGCTCAATCTGGGCTTTCTAAATACTCTATTTAGTGAGAATTCAAACCCCACTTGCCTCCTCATAGTGACTAGCAAAACCTGTGGCATTTTTTCATGGTATTAGAGAAGATTTTTGGAGACTGATGTGAAAGTGTGTTTTTTTTATATTCACACTCAATGAGCAGCAGGTGCTGCACATACGTATGGTGGTTCATCTAAATTTAATATAGATTCTCCAAATTCGAAAAAGTTATAGTTAATTTTAATGTTTTAGAGAGATTTGTTATCACAGGCGCTATTCTGATTGTTTACATATCCTTTCTGTTGTTCTTTTTCACCAAATACTAAGACTCCTGCAACGATTCAAAAGAGATGAACGTTTCATGAGCTGGTCTATATTTATTAGCTTGCTCCATAAACACAAAAGGAACACAAATGTTTTCCTTTGATACTTCAAAATAAGGGTCTCAAACATAGAAACAACAGCTTAAAGCACCTTTACCCTGGGGTTCATAGAAACGTTACCAGAAACGTCACAGAAGAAATACAGCATTTTTGTATGTTGTTCCAAAAGACTTAGTGCTCTTATTTACACATTTATTTCAGATTTTCATATATTCTTTGTCATTTTTTTTCTTCTTCTCTTATGCTCAGTGCCAAACCCAGTGCAGGATGCAAAAGTCAGCCATATTTCTCCTACTTCCATAACGGTGCATTGGTTAAAGCCACTGGGTGTCCGAGAATATTACCAGTACCGGGTTCAAACCTACGGTAGCACAGGACAACTCGTTAACACGAATATCAGCAACAACACCAGCTATGACATTCCCAATCTGGAGCCATGTTTCTATTACTCCATCAACATCACAACAATTGTTTCATCAGACACTGCATCAAGCTCTGTGGAGGTGTCCAGTTACACAAGTAAGGATATGAAGATCAATGCTGTCTCAATGCTAAGAATATAACGTTCTTTTGATCCAACTAATCCTGTGCTATTCTTGCTACAGTGCCCAAAGCAGTGACCGATTTGACTGTGAGCTTTGTGAACACCACTTCCATCCAATTCTCATGGATCGGACAAAAAGATTGCAATAATTCCTACAAGTATCTGGTGAAATTATTCCTGGGCAGTGAGCTAGTTCACAATGACTCCACGGTCAATGAGAACTTCTCCTTCAACAGTCTGACTCCTGGAACCCTTTACACATTTAATGTGTTGACAGTTCATGCAGGTGTACAATCAACAAGCGCAAGCATAGAGGAATTCACAAGTATGTCATACATACTTCCAGAATATTAAGACTTCGGATAACTGTTTTATTGTTAATACAAACTATTTGATCAGATCTTGGTTTCAAGGAGCCTGACTTTTATATAATTTTTTTGAAGAAATCTTAGTCAATAGTTCCCTAAAGTTATTAGTTAAGAACTTTGCATTCACTGGAGGATGATGGAGCTCAAAGAGGGCATCTGAGGTCTTTTGACAGGTTTTTTCCCTCAAACATAACTGAAAAACAAATGAAAAAGACAAATTTTAAAAGACTTAAAAATTGTGTTCTCTGGAACCAAATTATATAGTGAAAGGACAAAAGATTGTGTAGAACTATTCTTTTTGTAGTACTTCCTCTCTTAATAATTTCAAATTATTATAGTTATTGATCATTTGTAATTGTCAAAATGGAATTTAGGCAATTTAGTTTTGCCCTCAGGAAACTATGGGACACAAATCAGCACAGATAGATGACACCTCATAGTCTTTAATCCTTCAAAAATAAAGAATCTCATAATATTCGCAGGATCTTTTTTTTAGTAAAACACATTTTCTGCAAAATCTTAGGTAAAATCTTAAGTAAAAAAAAAATATTTTAAATTATATATATATGTAAATATATAGATGTAGATATTGCTATCTACGTCTATATAATTATAGCATCAAGGTGTAATTATTCTGATTAATTGATTGACAGTATTGATATATGGTCAGAATAATTATTTGGTCAGAATTAAACTTTTTGCATTGGTCATGTTTTTAAAATTTCAAACTTTTTAGTCCACCCAGTATGTTGTATAAGTATTCAGATTAAATGCATGTATTTTCAGCAATACCTGCAGATCAAGCAACAATGCATTTCTTGTTCAGATTTGATTCTTTTTTTATATTATTTTGAATGATGTTCATTGTTGTTTCTAAATTTCTCTTCCAGTTCCTGCACAGGTCTCAGGCATTTTAGCCATAGGAACCACCTCCAGCTTGTCAGTGGACTGGACAAAAGCAGTTGGGCAGGTTTCCTCATACCTTGTCCAGTTATACAATAGCACAAATTCTTTGATAAACGAAACAGATCTAAGTAACCAGACTACACAGTTTACATTTGAGTATTTGAAACCAGGAGTCCTTTACCACGTTGAGGTTGTCACTAAAAGTGGACCTAAAGAGAGCAACAGAAGTGTTGTTTACAATGCAACTTGTAAGTTTCCTAAATTTAGTGATTTTGTTTGTTTTTTTTTATCTGCGTTTGGATATGCATTGGTTTTTCTCATGTTTGTAATCTGATTTATTCTTCTGCTTAGTTCCTAACCCCCCCGGCTCTATCATGGTGGACTTTCAGACCAACAGCTCTATCAGATTTAACTGGTCCCTTCCAGCTGACATGGACCCTCACCAGTACAACTTCACTGTGTCCACTGAAAATGGCTCTACTGACACCAAGGACAACTGGTTCTTGTTGGAAAACCTTGAGTCAGGATCCAAGTACACAGTTTCTGTAGTCACCGTTGGTGTACTGAAGTACAAGAGTGCAAAAAAGAGCACACAAATCTATACAAGTGAGTAAACAGCCAATTTCATCACGCTCATTACTGTGGATGAAATGACAACAAGTTTTGTCATAAAGTTTCATACAGTTTGTCTTTATTGTACTCAATTTTAAAATTGCACCAATTCAATCAGCGCTACTGCTAAATTCATATTATTGAATTCTTGTGTTCAAGGATTGTTTTTGATATTTGGAGGAATCTTTTTTGCACATAATCTTTTTTAAAATGTAAAATACATTGACAAAATAAGTTTGATAATTCTGTTATTTATTCTGTTAATAGAGATTATTTAACATTCAAGTCATAAATCTTTAATACTTTAAAACATTTGCAAAAATTTAAAGACATACTTCTTCTAAACTCTTTCCCAATGTATGGTCTTGTGTTATTTTCCCTTCTGTGTTATTGAACCTAAAAAGATTTTAATAAACGTATCTACTCTGATCACTTTTATTTAGGACCAAATTCGGTGACAGGTCTGACAAACACGGAAATCACCCCTAGTTCAGTAACCCTGAAGTGGAATCAGCCAAACAGCAAACCACCCTACATCTATGAAGCGCAGCTTGGAAGTGTTGTTCCTAATGTATCACAATTGAGAGTGGCAAATACTACAACAATTACATTTGATGGTCTTAAGTCTGGGAGCGAATACAGTTTTACCGTCACTACAATTACAGAAGATTACACTCGAGCAGAGTCTGTGAAGGTTTTCTACTATACAAGTAAGTGCACCGTAGCTTGTCAGAGCAAGCTACAAATGACTTGTGCAAATATGTTTGGGTTTTTTTTCTCCAAACACAAAACAGTTTATTGTCTTGTTTTCAGGGCCTTATAATATCACAGATTTAAATGCTTTTACGTTAAACACAACTGCTGTTTACCTAAACTGGAAAAAACCACATGAGTACAAAATCGACTACCAATATCGGGTGGAGACAACGGGCTGTCACAACCAAACTACCAACTCAGAAGCAGAAAGCATGACCTTCTCAGGTCTCATCTCTGGAACCAACTGCAGCTTCTGTGTTACTGTCATGGCAAAAGATGGCACTGAAGCAAAAGAAACCTGCACCACTCAGTACACCAGTAGGGCTTTTACTGTCTTCCCTTATTATTATTTTTTTTTTAACTTGTATCTTTGTTGAATTGTTTTAATTTTTTATGGCTGTACATCAACAGAACCCAATGTGGCATCGCTCAATATCTCCAATGAGGGATCCAATAATTCAGTCCAGGTATCATGGACCAACCCTCCTGGAAATGTGGAGAAATATAAACTTCAACTAAACTGCTCCTCAGGTTCAAATCAAACAGCAGAGCTCAGTTTTAACAACACCTTCTTCTGGTTTTACAACCTGCATGCTGGAGAGCTCTGCAGTGCTGTGATGAATTCACAGAGTGGAACATTCAGTGAACCATCTGAAATTGTTACAACTGCAACTTGTGAGTATCACTAATTATTAGTCTTATTAACTTGTTTTGATGTTTTTTTTGTTTTTTTTTTTACGCACAATTAAAATAAGTGCAAGATGATACTTAAAAATAATCTTTATGTAATTCTTACTAATCTCCCCAGTAAATACTACTACAACAAATAATAGAAATAATAATGATAGAAATAGTAGTAATAGTGATACAAATTGTCTCATCAACTCTCGACTGTTGGGGAATATTTTAGCTATCTTATCAACTTCACCCTCAGACACTCCCTAAATATGTTGTTAAACTCGGTGTGCCACAAAAAGTACCAACCAGCCCCCAATATGTTTGGGAAGAATTTCCAAATGCATACACAATTAATTGTACATGTGATGAATTCTGTTCTTGCAGACCCAAATCCTCCTGGGAATATTGACATCCTGACAAAGGCTACTAGTTCTATTGAGCTGGAATGGGAAAAAGCACCTAATATGGAACATGCATTCAACTACAGCTACAAGCTGACCTACAATCACTCTCAGAATGACGTAAAAATCCCTTCTGACAAGATAAATTACATTTTGTCCCAACTTCTGTCTGGGACTTCCTACAACATTTCTGTGACAACTGTGGGACCAATAAATTTTGAGAGTAAATCTGTTTACGTATACGTGACCACAAGTAAGAATCTTATTTTATTTATCGTTATTCTCCTATATTAATTACTCTCACAATGTCTTGTAAAACAAAATACTTTCCAAAATCTGTTGCAATCACAAACTTTATTTCATTTTATGCTACAGACCAACACAGTGTAGCACAAGATTTAAATTTGTATTTAGCACCCTTTATTTCTAAGTAAAATCTTGTTCAGGGTTGCCATTAGACATTACCTGTTTAGTGAATAAAGATGATATTTTTGGAATATAATCTGGGTAAAAAACAGGTAAGTGCTCAAAAGTTTGTTTAGTGTGAATCAGTTACCAAAAGGCATCATATGGACCAAAAAACACAGCAGAGAGGTTCGGGGATAAAAGTATGAAGACATTTGCAGTGGATTTAGGTGATAATAAAACAATGCTCTGAGCTGTAAGGATCTCAAAGACCACTGTTTGATTCACCATCCAAAGATGTAAAGAGTGTGGCCCAACTGCAAATCTAGTGAAATAGTTCTGTAAACCTAAACTGTAAACCTGAAAGTGTATTAATCAGAGAAGCAGCCGTGAGGCCGGTGGTAATTTTGGAAGAGCTTCACAGATTCAAAGCTGAAGTGGGAGGATCGTTCGACACAACAGCTATTTGTTGAGGGCAAAAAAATGGCCTACATGGACAAGGAAGGGATACAGAAAACATGTCAAAGAAGACACTCTGGTCAAATGTGACCAAAATTACAGTTTTTGGTCACATTTGACCATCATATAAACATGCAATGAAAACTGGCATTGCACATTTCCAACAGGAACAGGGAATCTACTGAGTTGATTCAAAGATGAAGTGGGCTAAATGCATGGCAATCCTAAGATTATATGTTTTTTGAGTCTGCAGATGACTTGAGATTGGATTGTAGGCCCAACCTATTGGCTGGAAAACAACTTTAAGAAAAGGCCATTGAATGGTTCTGATAAACCACATTTGTTTATCTACTACTTTGAAAAAATGTACATAAAATACATTGTTTGTTGCCAGGCACTGCAGTGTCCGGATTACCGGTAACATTTCTCACTTGTTTATTAAACCATCAGGACCTCACAACATGAAGTCTCTCAAACTTGATCCTGATGAGGAACATATCGTTTTAAACTGGACCCTACCTGATGAGCATAAGGACACCTATCGTTTTTTTGTCACCTGGCAAAGCCACGATTGGACTTATGCTAAGAACACCACAACTGATGGAACTTCATATAGCGTCTCTCCACTGACACCTGGTACTGAGTACAAAATCACCATCATCACCAAGACCTCTGATGGAACAGAATCTGCCACAGAAACGGTGTCCAACTGCACAAGTATGCTCACAACATTCCATCTTTTATACAGTCCTAAATGCATGATATTGGGTCTTATGGGAATTTATCTGTTTTTTGTGTTTTGAATACAAAAAACAAAAATAAAGGAAATAAAAATATTGTTGCACACATTTAACCAATAACTTTTGTTTTACTAATATTTATATCTACATCATTTTGACAGATGCAAGTCCTGTGAATGACTTAGCATGTGATGGACCAAATTCTGGAGATGCAAAAATTATTTTGAACTGGACCAAGCCCAAAGGAAACTACTCTAATTTCAAGTTAACTGTAACCAACACTTCCACCCTTTCTTATGCGACCAGTCACACAATTTCTAACCTTTCTTACCATTCTAGTTATGAGATTAAAGTAGAGACTCAGGGTTGTGGAAAACCTAGCACTCCTAAGTGGATAACATGTCAGACAGGTGTCGCAAGTAAGTTTGTTACTTTTTTGTACTGAATATTTGAATAATTTGCAGATTTTAGGTCAGTGAAGCAGGATCCATTTATATATATTTTTTTTTTCAATGATTGTTTTTCAGCTTTAGCTAATATTACTCACTATAAGTTTGATACATTGGTTTTTGATCCCTGTTTTTTAACTTTCTACAGAGCCCCTCATTCCACCAGTCTTTCGGAAGCAGGTGTCTAAAACTCACAATACATTCACACTTCATTTTGAAACTGACCTGATAAACAACTCTAAAGGACCAGTGACTCATGTTGGGATTCTGGTAACAAGCGATGACACAGGTGGGGTTTATTTCTTTTTTCTTAACATCCTGATGTGCTCCTGTAACCCTGCAATAAATAGATTTGAAAAATATTACCGTGCTTATTATTATTCTGTGTATTTTGCTTTCTTTAAGCCGACATTCCTGATCTTGAACAATTCCTGAACAAAACATACAGTGAATGGAGATCAAAGTCTGCAATAGCATATCTTGCAACAGTCATGGACTATACCCAAACGTCCCGCAGAAGTTCTGTTACCTTGGACTTTGAGATAGGAAGTGGATCAAAGTGGGGAGACTATGCTAATGATGCTCTGGATCCAACTGGAAGTTACAGGTAAGAAAACCGCACTTAAATAAAATAGATTTCCTTTTACACGAAAGTCTTTGGCAACTTTACTGGCTGATAGTGTATTTTGTCAAATTGCAATGTATTTTAGTTTGCTTTATTTACCATTTGATTCCAGCAATTTTTATAGGATTGCTTTATGCAATCTTGATCATTTTAGATTAATTTATCTTTTAAATTTTCTCTGAGTCAAGATAAGTATTGAAAAAGAAAAGTGAGTATAGAAAATGTTTATTTTATGCTTAATAGTTTTTTTCATAACCAAAAACAAAAATCAGAATTACCAAAAATAAATTATAGACTGAAAATACACTCTTTATTTCTGCTAATGTATTTGATCTCTCTAGTTTGTAAGATACAGTGATAAAAGTACTCAAACACTGTACTTAAGTAAAAATAAACAATTAAAATGTACACTCTAGTAAAAGTAAGTGTGCTATATTAACATTTAAAGTACTTGTAAGTTGCAAGTCCAACACTTACAAGTAACTTTTCAGCAAGACATAGGGGCTACTTTTAAGGCAATAGTTGCTTAATATTTAGTTACATTTGCAGATTTTTTCATTTATAACAAGAGATTTCATTTATAAGTGAAACAAAATGTCTAGTCTTCAGTGGTAGATTTATACTGAAAAAAACTGTAGACTTCAAAAGTTATAAACTAAGATCAAAGTATAACCTAAGAGCATAGTGTAAAAGAAAAATACACTGCAAATATAGCGTTTTGAAATGTAGAAATTTAAGAATATGTAAACTATGTTTTATTTTTGTCCTGCAGATATGCCGTAGTGGTTTGCACCTATTTGGTTGTGAACTCAGGAAGAATTGACACCACCAAATCAGTGTGTTCTATATCAGATTTATCTACTGTGATTAATCTCGACAATGACCCAGGTATTATTGAAAGAACCAAAATGGGACTTTTATGTGCTTATTTTCATTTTCATGTAATTTAATTGTTTTTGCTCAAGACTGACTCTGTAAACTTTGGTTTTATAAAATTACAGCTATCACCTATATTGCTATTGGAACAACGTTGGGAATTTTTGGAGTTCTCTTTGTCACCCTTATTGGTTTCATCTTCTATTGGAGAAGGTTTTTATTCTTCGTACCAATGAAAATAAAACAATCGAATCAGATGTTCAATATTATTCATATATTGCATACTGCAGGTTATCCCGTAAGGAGTCTCCTGACATCCAGATTCAGTCAGTGGGGTGAGTATTTAAGATTTTGCCAAATGATTATTATTTCAAACTCAAAGTCCACAATTGTTTATGTAATTATTACATTTTCTTTATTTTCTTAGGGGGAAAGTGTAAGTATAAGACATTTAAATTAATAAATATGTATATATTGCTCCTTCCTGGAGAATATTTATTCTCCTCTCTGAACAATGTTGCATATGTGAGCAGAAGTGTGGCTGTGACAGTGGAGGACTTTGAAGCTTACTACAGGAAGCAGAAAGCTGACTCCAGCTGTGGCTTTGCTGAAGAATTTGAGGTAAAGCATCACAAACATTTTTAGGCATTTCTAATCTGTAAACTGCTCTCAGTATACTGGTACCTGACAGTTCCTCAACATCAGGAAAAGTGTATTTTATTTCTCACCAAAACTTGTAAATCATAATGTTATACTTTTACAGTTCTGAATGTTTCTAAATTACCTTAATCCACACACACACACACACACACACATGTGTGTATATGTATGGTTGGATGGATGGATGGATGGATGGATGGATGGATGTATGTATGTATGTATGTATGTATGTATATATGTATGTATGTATGGATGTATGGATGGATGGATGGATGGATGGATGGATGTATGTATGTATGTATGTATGTATGTAGGGGTGTATGTATGTATGTATGTATGTATGTATGTATGTATGTACGTATGTACGTATGTACGTATGTACATACGTACGTACGTACGTACGTACGTACGGACGGACGGACGGACGGACGGACGGATGGATGGAACAGCTTGCGTGGAGCTGAAAATGTCCTGGTTTCTGCCTTCTTTTTCATTTTAGTACACTTTTTACCACTAAAGCTGACAGAGACAGCTATTCTGATTTGTGCAGTAATGCTTGTATATAAGACACAACATTTGCAAATGGCCCAAATGTTGTGATTGATGAAAAACAATGGAACATGAATCATAGACGGCAAACCACACCAGTTGTTGGAATAAACAAGAAAAGAATGAACTGTTTTCAACTCACCAAGTTAATGTAAAATTGTTGTGCAAGAATAGACCAATAATCTGTTTTCCATTAATACTTGTCTATAAATACATTTGACACTGGACCCACATGCAAAAAGACATCTCAACGGGATTTACAAACAATTAAACTTCATAAATCACACATATGAAGCTATTTATTGTTTTGAAATAACTGTTTTTTATTTCTTCTGTACCCACAAGTTAATCTACCAAACTGTTTTTTAAAGGACCTGAAACCTGTTGGTACAGCTCAGGCAAAACTGCATGCGCTGGCTCTTGAGAACAAGCCTAAAAATCGCTACAACAACGTGCTTCCTTGTAAGTCACCTTAAATTTTCCTTTGTTATTCAAAAAACTAATCCTCGTTCTTCAAACCATAATATGTTAGCTGTCATGGAATGCCCCACTGTTTCTGCTTGTAATGAGCATTTTTACCATCTAACACTTTAATTTTAACTCATAAATGAATCATTCATACTTCATTTACATACTTATTCATCTCCTAGATGACTCCTCGAGAGTGAAACTCTCTGTTGTCCATGGAAGTCCAAATGAAGATTATATCAATGCTAACTATATGCCGGTGCGTACTGATACTATTTACAGCTGCTTTTGGTCATTGCTTCACTTTACAGCATCTTATGATCACATTATAACTCACTTCATTTGTTTATTGAACCAAATCTACATTCATTTTCGATTTGAGAATCTTTGTAAAAACTTAACTTTATGGGTGTTTTATACTGAGTTTTATCTTCTTTTTTTTTTTTTTTTGCACATTAGGGTTACCTTTCCAGGAAGGAGTTCATCGCAGCTCAGGGACCTTTACCTGCAACAGTCAACGAGTTCTGGAGGATGGTCTGGGAGAAGAACGTCCACACTCTGGTCATGCTAACACGCTGTAATGAACAAGGAAGAGTGAGTATGAACCTAAAGAAATACTTTGTGTCGTACCTGTTCCTGATCCATGAGCAGTGAGTTCATCGATGTAGTCAGAAAGTTTTTACAGAGACAAAAGCTTTATTGAATGCACATGGAGTCCCCTAGAGGGATATGAGGATTTTTTTTCTCTTTTGCTTTACCTTGCAAAAGTATTGCATTCCCTCGCAATAAATTAGGGAATACACCCTGGTCTTTTTTGTATACAGTCATAGTGATAAGAAAAGTCCATTTAAAGTTGCACATATGTACAAAACATGTTTCTACATTTGCAACTTTTTGGTACAGAAACTGGTTGAAAATCAGTCAACGTGAACTGCATGTTTATGTTTGTTGGTGTAAGGTGCAGATGGGACTGCATATGAACTTACAGAGAGAATACACAGGGGACTAGGAAATAAATCTAACACTAGGGAATAATAGACACCAGAAATAACTAGAATCCTAAGAAAGGACTAAGCTAACCAAGACTAATCTAATCAAAATAAGAAACTAACACAGAATAATAATTCTGCGTTAGTTTGAGTTGTTTTGAAACAAACTTCAAAACAATTGTAGCAAAAAGACCTTCAGTATTCAAGATGTCGCAGCGAGAGAATGCAAAATCTATTGTGGGAAACCGCATTGGAATGCAAAACTTATTGCATGTGAATGCAAAAATTTAGCAAGGTAACGCAAAAAAATTTGCCCCACGTCCCTTAAGAGGCTCCATAAAAGCAAAATTTGTGCTAAGAAAAATGAATACCTATTTCCATATAATTAACATGAATAACAACCGGTGTTAAAAATCTATATTTTCTCACACTGCAGTTTTCCATTCTCAATAAAGAATTAATCTAAATAAATATGAATAGGCATTTTAAAAAATTGTTTTTTAAAAAATTGTAAAGCAGAACAGGAATATTTTTGCTTCAGTGTGTTTACCGAAGTAAGCTTATCAAAATGCAGCATAAATCCAGGGACATCTATGAAATAAATATCAGCTGCAATATAATATAACAAAGAGAAAAGTTTCAGAATAAGACATAAACTAAAAGCAAATCGACTATTTTTCAGGTTAAATGTGAGCAGTACTGGGGTTCTGGCACCAAATACTATGAAGACATCCTCGTGACAACAACCTCTGAAATCCAACTTGAAGACTGGACCATCAGGGATTTTGACATAAAAAATGTAACTTTATGTTGAAACCCACCCTTCCCCAAAACACACACACATGCACCCAAACTCACAGAATCTCAGTAATCATATGGTTGTTTTAATAACACTATGCAACAAAAGGTATGCATAAAGTGTGCTATGCAGATGATTTGTCGAGGGTTTTTGATGTGCCCTGTCTTGACTATTCATCTTCTTGTAACTATTGTTTCAACCCATGCCCTCCTTGTACCTCAGGTGAAAACAACAGAAGTGCGCTCAGTCCGCCACTTCCATTTCACAGCCTGGCCGGATCACGGCGTTCCAGAAACCACAGAGCTTCTGATCAGCTTCAGACATCTGGTCAGAGAGCACATGAACCAGTATTCCAGAAACTCCCCCACAGTGGTTCACTGCAGGTTGGACACAACACCCAAACAAATTTACAAATGTCTTCATTTGGTTGGAAGTGTACAAAATAATCTGCCATCCTCTGTCATTTTCCGCCTTTCTGTTTTGATATTTACGCTCAGTGCTGGAGTCGGGCGCACAGGCACCTTCATAGCCATTGATCGCTTGATCTTCCAGATCGAAAGGGAAAACATTGTAGATGTGTACGGCATTGTTCATGATCTGCGGATGCACCGGCCCCTTATGGTCCAGACGGAGGTAGGAAGACCACACATCTACTCTGCTTTGTTTTTTACAGCGTTTCACATCACAATCACTTTCTGATTTTCATTTTTGTTTTATTGCTGCAGGATCAATATGTCTTCCTAAACCAGTGTGCCTTGGACATCATCCGGGCAAGAACAGGGAACAATGTGGATCTAATCTACCAGAACACAGCTGCCATCTCAATTTATGAAAACGTGAAACCCAAAAAGGGATATTAGTCTACATCTCCCCATCTCTTTTTGGGTGAGAAATAACTGAGCAAACAAGTTTAAAGGGAATACGTTTGTTAGAATTATCAACCTTTAAGAGTTTAGTCCTCTTTTTTATATTTATTTGGTAAAAAATAGAGGAAACAGCATTTTTTATGCTTCTGCCTTAAATTCTTGTACCTGCTTATTCTTTGCACTGCACAATTATTATAAAATTGCTTTCTACTGTATATGACTCACTGATTTTTATTTTGCTCAGGTTGTTTTATTGTATACTGTTTTGGTATTTTTAAATAAACTTTTAAATCGAACTGTACAAAACAAAGGCTGGTGGTTAAGTGCCTTAAAAAACAGCATTCATGCATTTACACCAGTAGAGGGCACACTTGTCTTATTTTTTTCTAGTTCTTAAACAGGGATAATGTGATATTTTAAAGGAACTGTAAGTTATTCTCTCCTTGCCTGACTAACTGTAAGCCAATATGAACTGTGCAATGTGATTTAATGAAGGAGTTTATTTGTTTTGGTCTCTTTTTGTATTTATATGCACTGCAATGTGACGAATGCACTGGATGCATTTATGCATTTGTCCCACACTGTCCACTTTAAACAGTAGAGGTGTTTCTTTTCATGTAGTTTATGTTACATTCTGGCCAGTGGTTCTTGAAATGGAATATCTAACTTATTCCTCATTTCATCTCAGGAACTTCTTTCAAGAAGAGCATTTTACTGGCTGTATTTGTGTTAAAATATATATTATGCACCGGTTTGTATTATTAATTAAGACATTAGTTCAATTGTCTTTTTTGCTCTTTCCTATGCTGTACATTCTTTAGAAAACATGTTATTTCATTTCCTGTGACATCTCTTATCCAGCTATGGTCACTTCCTCTGTATTAAAAGCCACTGGAGAAGCAAAAATGTACATTATATTTTTGTCAATCTTCCAAACAGCAGAATTTTCCATTAGCTTGGTACGTTTCTTTTTTTTTTTCATAGTTTTATTTATAGCACTTATGTTTTAATGAGAAATAGGATGTTTTAAAACATCCTAAATTTTTTAGGATGTTTTAAAATGCTTTATGAGATGCTTGCTGGTTCAACGCAACTATGTAAAATGAGTTGAAGATATGTACTTCTTAAATATGTCAAATTAAATGGGATTAAAGATGCTGCAACATTGTGGCAACAATCTACTCTTTATTAGAATCTATTTGCTTCAATGCCAATAAAGCTAAACTGTCTTGCTAAAATGTGTTTTGGTGTTGATTTTTCTACATATTTTATCACTTTTTTTTTTTTTGCATTTTTAAAAGCTGATGTTAAGTTTATTGCACAAATTATCACAATTATTGAACATTTAGATTCAATCGCTATAATTAATGAATTTTGTTTTTAACTTCATGTCACAAAGTTACAGTAAAATGTGGTTTATTTTGTGTGTGTGGGTGGGCAGGTGCGTGTGTTCAAGCTACACTGTCAAAACTGACTAGTAAGTAGCAATAAATAATATAGTTTTTCTCAGTAAACAACCTATTGAGACCCATAGAAGTCAAATTAAGATACAAATGTTGCTTAGATATAAGTTTGGTTCAGTGTCACAGATCTAACCTCTGCTACACCTTTACAAAAACTTACGGCTCTAAATAAAAACAAGTTTTAATAAGTAACTCCACTTAATAAAATTCCTCATAAATATTGTTTTATTGCAGTGGTTCTCAATACAAGTCACGCATTATTTAAATGATAACTTAAGTTGCTTTAAACTTTTTTATTATTATTGTTTTTTTTTTTTTGTTTTTTTTTTGGAAGGGGGTAGAGGGGGTTCATGTCCTGGATGGCTGAGAACCTACAAATATATAGAAATTGAATATCTGGGAAGTACCACAACTTAAACTTAAAGGTAAGCACCAGAATTTTCTAGAAAAATATTCAGATTTTATTTTGTGGTTTTAAAGGCTCTATGTTGAAGATGGTAAGAAATAAAGGCATACTTTATTTTTTTTACTGCCAGCTGCAGCATCCCCTCTGCTCTCGGCTCCCATACAGAGTTAGTGGTAATGCTCGGCCGCTCCATCCTGTTTCAAACTCTTCTTATTAAAGTAAGAGTTAGAGAGCTAAATATAATTGAAATATTGGCTACCTTCGACAGAAAAAAGAACAAAGTATAAAATCAATGCAGCAGTTTTACTAGTTGGGGCCTGCCATAGCAAACTCATTACATCTCTGAATAGTGCTGTTTAATTTATATCCTACAAGCAGTGTTGTGGTCAAGACCACCTAACCCGAGACCAAGACAAGGCAATGGAGCTTACCCTTCTTTGAGCTTCTTTTCTAAGTGATGAAAAAAGTTAGACGTTGTCCCACCATCTGTGAAAGCGAAGCGCTGCTGAATTAGTTGTCGCCATCGAATTTCTTATGATTTATGCAGCGCAATTCTATTACTGACGATTAGACAGACATCTTCTGTCCCTCAGAGAAAACCACTGCGCATGTCTCAGATCGTCGCGTGCGAGTGACAGGTGGGGAGTTGGAGGGGGGAGTAACAGAAACACTAATTGTTAAATCAAGTTATTGCTTGAATTTTAATCGGTGCGTTTTGCATCGAGTGAAAACAAAGATGTTAACAAATAAACTGGACAGTTTGCTGTAAGTTTAGTGATATCTCCACAGTTGCGGTCTTGAAATAAAATCCCGAGTCCTCAGAGCCCGAGACCGAGACAAGACCGAGACCAAATGCGGTCGAGTCCGAGACGAGACCGAGACCATCAAAAAATGGTCTCGAGACCAAGACCGGTCTCTAGTACTACAACACTGCCTATATGCATATCATCTAGTGGTGGCAAAAGCATAAAAAAACACTGGTATGCTCTGGACTTAAGATGGAATACATGAACACATATTCATAATTTGCTTTGGTTAAACTAATTTATCTTCTGTGTAATTCCAGTCCTGAAAAATTAACTTTATACCAGGTGAGTCTCTTTCACCTGAGAATGTGAACCAGTGCTGGGCTGATTCTCTGCCGTCAAATAATTTTAACAATGCTCCTGTAGAAGATTCATAACTTATAACTTAAAAGTCTAAAACAGGAACAGGCCTGAAAAAAAAAAAAAAACAGTCTGTGTGCTACACTCCAGAGAGATTCATTTGATGCATCAAAGAGTGATGTCATCACTGCTGATGTCATTGTTACCATAGGAACTGAACATTCTAATGGTGTATTTACACCAAACACATTTTGAGCGTCAGGCGAGTCTGGTTTACATTCAAAGTCTATGTGGAGCGTTGGATGTGCCAGATGTGTCAAACGCTCCAAACGGTTCAAATCGCGCCACGTTAGACGCTCGAAACCCATCGCGATAGCCCTTGATGAGTCTCCACATAGACTTTGAATGTAAACCAGATGCGCCTGACGCTCAAAACGCATTTGGTTTTGAGCGTTCACACGCACCATTATGTGTTCAGTGTCATATTAGGTCAGTGCTTCTCAATTCCAGTCCTCAAGCCCCCTGCTCTGCAAGTTTTATATGTGTCTCTATTTCAGCACAGCTGATCCAAATGATTGCATGACCTCTTCTGCAGCCATCAAGTATTGCA
>CAEGAE010042090.1:0-122965 GCA_903067095.1 Girardinus metallicus
AATGTGAAAAATTGGACTGATATTGATATGCGATAGTAACACTGCTGTTATGTTAGATTTACCAATGTTTTATTTTATCTTTTTTTATCCGATTACTCGATTAATCGTAAGAATAATCGATAGATTACTCGATTACTAAAATATTCGTTTACAACAGCTCTAGTCTCAATTCACCTCTGTTTCCGAAGTTTGTAATGACCTGCTCGTCGCTTTCTTAAAAAGAACAACAAAAAACATTGAAAAAATGAAGGGAAATAATTTTAAAGTGTTTTTGTATTTGTGAATCACTACAGAATTCAAGTGAAAGAAAATAAAAGATGTAATTTCTCTCTCCTCTTTCTTAGTATGGCGCCATTGTGATCGGGGTAAGAAAGCGTCTATGTATCTTTTTGTAATTGTATTATTTGAGCTATCTGAGAATCTGTTGAATTCCCTTTAGCAAACAAACTGCTTATTCTGGCAGGAGTTGGCTCAGAATTGAGACATCTCACCTGTATATGTATTGCTGTAAAGATTTAACCAGAAATCAATGTCATAAAATAATATTAAGGACGAACAAAATAGATTCAAGTAAAACTTTGCTCCAGTTTATTAACTCACCAAACCAAACTGAAATCTATGACATTTTATCTGCACTCTCATTAGGCAACAATCACCCATGAGCTTTATTCAGAACTGACTTGTTAGTTTTCTAACTGCCTGTTCCTTGGGTGCAACAGGATCCTCACAACAACAGGATTGCACGGTGGACAAATCAGACCGCAGCTGCAGGAACCATTTTGCAGTTGTATTACCCTTTGGGCAATGAGGCCCTCGAGGGATACTATCGAATTATTGTACAAATAGGCAAAAACAGGGTGTTTCATAGCTTTAAGGTCCAGAAATATGGTGAGTTAAAACTCTTCTCTTCCCTTTTTTATATATGATCTGTTTTTATAAAAAAAAATTAAAAATACTTTCGTTGTGTTTTCAGGTTTGCCTAAGTTTGACGTTGTAGTTACTATACCTAAAGAAATAAGTGTTGGGCAAGAAACCTTTGAAGTCACAGCATGCGGAAAGTGCGTAAAAGACAAGGCCTTGTCCATGCAAATCTGAGGCAGAACCAGTCTAATAAGCAGAGTCATTTTTGCTGTTCTTTTCTATTAGGTACACCTACGGAAAGCCTGTGGATGCAAATGTTACACTCAGGATCTGCAGACCTCTGAGGAACCGAAACTCCTGTAGAGTTCCCACCAGCTCTAAAACTGAAGTCAGCATAACTTCTCTTTGCAGGACAAGACAGAAGCAGGTACAGTTGCTACAGTTACAGTCTTCATATAAACCATTAAGAAAGATATTTAATACCATGTTTGTTTATATTTTTTCCAAAACAGAATAGTCTGCAATATATAAACAATGTAGGACCAACTTTTATATTAATCATCTTTTCACTTTGAATAAACATATAGGTTTTAGCATCTGTTTTCTTCTATGAAGGATTCAGTCAGAAGAGGCTATGCAATGCTTAGCATAAGAAACAAAGCAACTTTGAGATGCATCTGGTTTAATTTTTAGAAGTTGAATCTGTCTTTTAGTCTTTCCACTTGCCTCATAAAAAATTGAAGAAGTTACCACTTGATAGTCTAATTGTTTGATGATACTTTTTATTGTCAGCATCACCACATTTTAAGCCAGTGGTTCCCAAACTTTTTCTCCTACCCCTCCTTCCCCCCCCCCAGTGGTTTCAAAACATTTTCTGCCCCCCCTCCCCCCCATGGATTACAATAGAGATAATTAGATTCTGGCAGGGGTGGGTGGGGTAGAAAGAGACTCCCTGTGATACGATGTGTGACGGGGGGATGTAAGAGACTATTAGAGACTTTCTGTTACACTCTTCCATCCACGCACACGCACATCGTTCACTGTTTGGTTTTTTTGTGTTTTTTTCCCCATTTATCCATACTGCTTTCCACACCCCCACGCCCCACAGTTTGGGAACCTCTGTTTTAAGCTATTTCTGTTCTGCCTTTTTAACCCCCTATGTTCTCCGCAGAAAGTATTCACACTCATCCTTATTGTGCACAGTGCAAGCACACAACCCGTCTACTTAGTGCAGAAAGCGGGAAACTAAAATTAGCAAAAACTACATCCTTGTCACACCCACATTGGGCTAGTAATGTCTTAAAGCACCCTAATTTATTATATTTTTTGTGAATGGGGTACTGCTACTGCATACATCCCTTACACTCAACGTAGAGTAGCACTCCTGATTATGGAGATCCAAGTTGGGCATATAGGTTGCTGGGAGACCAAGGGAAGTTGTTTACATGCAAAATGTATTTCTCACACGGTCAAAATGTAGCCATGGCATTGTCAATAAGGATGGAAAAGGATGAGGAATATTCTGTCGGAATACAGCACAATGATAATATTGCTAAGGAAAATGACTGGTTTCATTGACATTGATGGAGATCTGTGTCTGATGGCGGTTGCCCAAAAATTGTTGTAGTGAAAAACTGGAGCTGAGCAACACCTGCAATAAGGACATTAACCAAGATGGGAAGCATACTTTACCTCTTTGTTTGCTGTTTCCCAGGCACGTAACAAAGGCTGCGCAACATTTGTCTATAAAGTGTCACGTTTTACCAGACCTGATCCAAAGCCATTTCTGGATGTGCTGGATGTCAGTGCCACAGTAGTGGACAGGTTGACATGTAAGTCCCACTTTTGTTCAGATTCAATCCCCCCCAAAAATTACTTCCAAACTCATTTCAAAGGTAAAACATGTTAATAAAAACAATGTGGAAGCATTTGAGTGTTGTAAAATGGAGGTTTTTTGCTGTTCAGGTGCTTCGTACACACAGTGGGAGAGGATAAAGATAACTTACCTCATCGGAAGGTTATTTTTCAAAAAGGTCCCGAAGACTTACACACAAGGAACCAATCTGGATGGAAAAGTGAGTTCAGCATGTGGGGCAGCACCAGATGAGACTGTTTAAGTTTGTTGGACTCACAGTGACACTTATTTCATGGCCAGGTTAGAGTGGTGGACTACCTTGGCAATCCTGTCCCTCAAATGACAGTATACCTTTTTGTGGGTAAAAAAGGCTCCCCTTGTGTTGTGGGCACTTTAACAACAAATCACAAAGGAATCGCCAACTTTTCTCTTGAAACAGAAGATTTCAGAGGGGAGATGCAACTCTATGTACGTACGAAAAAGCTTTAAACAATGTTTGTGCATTCAAAACTGAGCCTGTCTGCCTGGATTGTTCACCTTAAATTCCTTCCTTTTTCTTTATTCTGTTTTTTGTCTAATCAGGCAAGCAGCACAGACAACCTGGAGCCCTCAGGAAAAAACGTCCTCTACTATGACGTCGCAACGGTTACAGTTTATGAATCCGGTCCTGGTCCCTCAGCATGCGGGTTTCTCAGAGTAGTTCCAATTGACAGACCACTTCGCTGCTATAGACAAGAAGAGATCACTATTCAATACAGTTTAGAGCAACATTTGTGGAACTCTCTGGACATAGTATATCTGGTGAGCCAATCTCTGCTTTTTTCAGTTTCTTATCTCCCCAACGAATTAACAGTACGAAGATTTTTTCAGATGTAAAAATCAAAAACCTTTATGAAAGATTAGCATTAGAAGGGACCGTCTTCCCATCTGTGGGGAAATTCAATAACATCTGACATGACTATATTACAAAAATGATATATAATCATTTCATAAACACATGAAGACATTTTCCATCAGAAGCGTCAGGCAAACTTGTTCTGTTGCCAATTAATACTCACATTTCCTGCCCGGCCACTTTTGTTCTTTCCTCCTTCAATTTCATGCCTCCAAATTAAGCAATTTGCATTAGCAACTGATTCCCTAATGAACATATTTGTACCCTTAATGCTCCCTCGTCAGCGCCGTTGCAACCTTGTGGTGAGCCGTGTACCCACCACCACCTATGTGGAAGTAGCCATAAACCTTAAACAGCTCCACTTATTTTATTCTTGATCCTTGTTTTGTCACCCGATGCAGAAAATTGATGATAAAGTTTATGACTCTTGAACAAACCAAGGGAACTTTAAATGCATCATTACTCTAAAAGCGAAATGAATATAAAATATTCATATATTCAAACTTCAAAGCTAGACATGAATCTTTGCATAAATATATTAAATTAGAATAAGCCTTGTGATGCCACGTACATCTTGATGTTGATGTGAAAGCCACTTGCCAATCAAATAATTGTCCTACAAGTCAATGATCTGCAAATGTGAAAAATATGTTGAGGTATACCTGGCTGATCTCTTGAGACTGAGCATTGAGTTTTTAAAGCTTATACATCTTAATATCTTGAGTACACATTTTCTTCATTAAATTATTATTAGTGGTTGTTTTCCAATATGCCAAAATTTGATAAACTTTCCTAATTTAGCATGTAAAAAAAACAGGGTTGAATTGTGTGTCTTAGTTATTCTTTCCAAGGTATAAAAACTTATTGAAGTTCAAAGACTATTTGGAAAAAAAATCCCAGTGCATGTTTTTTATAACTGGTAGCTTCTGCTGAACTCTGCAGATCTTGTCCAGAGGAATCATAGTACACCAAGAATTTGTTCACCTGGATATGGATTACCCAAGTATGGATGCACCGCCTGCTCTAATATTTTATTAGTTCCATTGAAATATGGCTGTTGGGAAATATCTTCTAAATAACACAATCAATGGTCTGTTTACTCTTTCAGAAATCCAGGGTGAATTCTCCTTCGGTTTGACAGTGCGGACAGGATATGCACCTTCCATCCAAGTTGTGGCGTACACCGTTCTCGAGTGTGAGAGAGTGCTCGCCCACAGTGAAAACTTTTACACCGAGGACTGCTTTAGCAACCTGGTTAGTGGCCCTACCTGTCTTCTAGCAATAGCAGCTAAACACACTGACTTAGGAGGTCCAAATTATTGGCATTTGGTGTGCTTTTTGTTGTTTTTATGTATTTCAGGTGTTGCCAAAGTTTTTACCTTCTCCAGTCTTCGCTGGGGGGGATGTCAAATTGTGCATTAAGGCCAAGCCTAATTCAGTATGTGGTGTGAGCCTCATAGATCTGAATGTACTCACAAGGGCTGATGTAAGCAATCTGGATGCGAATCAGGTAACTGGAGACATGAAGCAAAGAGGGGCATGAGGGATAGTTGAGGACTTATAAGACAGGGTTGTGTGAAAAGTTTTTGCACAATTATTATCTTACCTACAATAGATGAATCTCTCGCAATCTTAATTTTTTACAAACTCATATTGCTGGTCCTGGAGGCAGAGGCTTCCGGCTAGTCTGAAACTTCCATCATTTTAGTACAACTTCAATTTTGGTAATATTATAGCAGTTTATGCTAATGTTTTCATATCAGACAAGGGAAACTGCCAAATAAAAAGCAAGTGATCTTCACTGACTGGCAAAGTTTCATAAAAAAAAAAAAAAAAAAAGACCAAAACCAGTTACTTCAGTCTGGCATCATTTAAACAGAAAAATATAACAGTCCTAGCAACAGGACCAAGGTTTCATTAATGGACATATGGAACAACGTCCAAAAACCCCAGAAGTTGCATTGACACCCATTCAAACTTCATATACTTTGCATATATGTTGCACAACGTCTATATGTTGAATCCATCTGTTGAGTGGTTATTCACAAAGAAGTCCATGACTATTTTCACAAAAATTGGACCTAGCAGGTTGTGCATCATCATCTTCCAATGTGAAACACACACCAGGAGCAGAAATTATTAACTGTTTCTGATCTGAATGCCTACCTGATAGACAACAAAGTGGTGTTAATACAAAATATAGTGGTTTAATTGATTTTTCTATGCGAATTTAAAAAAAATTGTCCACAACAAAATTAGACAAATTGAATGAATCGAAGAATTTTGTCTTGTAGTAGCAAATCTGTAGAAGACATTTGCCTTTTTTTTTTTGGTCAAGGGTGTTTTTTTCTCCTTCTTCAGATTTATGGATATCTGCCCATCAAGAAACCAGAGCCTCTTCCCTCTGAACTTGTAGATGAACCTGAATGTGTAGAGGTGAAACCAAGGTCCTCTTATTTTGCTTTCACCAACCAAGAGAAAGAGGATGCCAACACAGTTTTCACGGTATGACTAACACACTTTCTTTCACTTTTGCTTAGTTTTTAGGTTCGTGTTGTACTTGTACACTGATTTTTATTGTGTTGGTAATCATTGATTTTGTACATTGCTTAATCCAGACTCAAGGACTGCAGCTGCTAACAAACTTGCCCATCCGAAACCCTACATGCCTCAAAATGGGAGGAAAAAATTATCATGAAGGTTTTTATTTTATAACTGGACCATTTGAACCTAGTTTCTGCCAGGCATAGTAGGCTAAATCACATTTAATAATTTAACATTACATTACATTTTCTAGCTATGTTATCAAGAAAGACCAAATCCCAGTATTCAGAAAGAAGGGCTTTGGAAAGGCGACCGATTCCTGATCCAGGAAGACTTTCATATACCTGCTATGATGAACTGGAGCCTGTGTACAAACTTTCCACTGAGACGTGGCTGTTTCGCTTGGTGAAAGTTGGGTGAGATGTAGCTTTAAAAGCATTTCATAATTTTAAATGGGGTAATGTTTGTTATTCCTATTCCTCAGTGAAGATTATTGAGAAAAAGAAACTGACTCAGTTTTAAATCTAATCACGTGCTTAAATTTGACCACCTGACAGTGTGTTTGTGTTATTGCTGCTCCAGAGAGACGGGAAAAACCTGTGCGTCTTACGTCGTCCCTGACATTGTCACCACCTGGAATACAGAAGTCTTCTGCGTGTCACCTCACGCTTTTGGTTTGGCCCATCCTGTACTGCTTAGTGTCTTCAAGCCATTTTTGTTAGATTTCAAGCTTCCTTACGTCATGATCTGGGGCGAGAGCCTCGAACTGAAGTCGATTGTCCATAACTATCTACCCACCTCCCTCAAGGTAAAAGATGATTTTACATAAACTAGTTAGATAATCAAAGACAGGAAAAGGAAAGGATTTTTAAATGGCAAACTGCATTTTTTATCTTTTGCATAAAATAGTCCAGTCCAGATTTGAGAAGTTTGTATACGTGATTTGTATGCTTTTCTAATTCTAGTGATGCCAAAAATCATTGGAAATGTTTTTTATATATTTTTATATATTTTATGCATTTTATTTTTATTATTACAATGAATAGTTCATACTTAGATTTTTTTATAATTTTTTCCAGATTGACTTAAAAAGCGTGCTATTGTTGTTACAGGTTCCATTTTGAAGCTGCAGAAGAGTAATTATTAGAAATGCACTAAAATGAATATTTTAGCATCTATATCTGATATTAAAACTGCTATTATGGCAGAATTTTAAAACATTTACTGTTATCACATATGTATTTCCCTATACTTTTGACACTGTGTACAAACAACCACACCACCTTTGGTGCTTTTTTGCTTTAGTTAAACATCTCGTAATCATATTCTTATGCCTCAGACACCCAGTCTGCATTTATAATACCCAGATGGATCCCATTTAGGTAGGAAATTAGCTGAAAACAAGGCACCAAATGAGATCGTCCACAGGCTGTGTAACAGCCCCTATGATAATTGTCTTTGTGGGTTTTATGCAATTAACTCTGGGCAACAAGTAGGAGAAACATATATCTTGTACGATTTGTAACCCATTTTTGTAATACCAATTTGAGACCCAACTCAGCCTTACTGGTTTATATTCCAGATAAAAACGTCACCCCGCGATGGACAGATAAACTTTCTCCCCATCTAGCAATAAAAAAACTCTGAGGCCTAAATGTCTCCAGCTATAGCTCCTACAGTTCTAAAAAAATTCTTCTAAAATATTAAATGATTTTGGAAACACAGGTAGCCTGTTCAAAAAGTGAACTCAACTTTTTAATCAACAGATCAAAATTACTGCAGCCGCATCCTCAAGTTACATCCTTACTCCACTGTCTACTGACCAGACTACGTTTTGCCTCTGTGCGGACGAGCACAAGGTCATCCGCTGGACCTTCACTCCAACGTACTTAGGTAGAGGAAAGGGAGGACTTTTATATAGAAAGTGACTTTTCCTTTCCTTTATTCGTCAGCTCATTTTCATTCCTCACGACAATTCACTGCAACTTCTCTGCTTTTCAGTATTTTGGAAATTAATAGGAGCTGACCTTTTTTTCAGGGGATTTGACGGTCAGTCTGACCGCTGAGGCTGTATCTTCTCAGACTTCTTGTTGCAATAAAAAAGTGTCGGTACCAGAAAGTGGTCACAGCATTGTGGTGACGCGACCTCTCAAAGTGAAGGTTGAAATAATCTCTGATTTTATAACAATAAAAAAAATCCAGATTTAGAAATATATATGTATTACTGCCTAAAACATATTGACTCATTAATGTCATGAAGGAGGTGGTGCTTGCTTGTACAATGAGAAAAAATTCTCTTTAATCTCTTTTTCAGGCTGTTGGATATGAAACAATAAAAACATACAGCTGGCTGCTCTGTCCAAAAGGTCAGTATGGGTTTGCATATACACAACATGCATGATAATTAGCCATCAGCTTCTTTTAAATATTAATATATGAATCTATAATAACAATTGCTGTCTAGAGAATATGTTTCATGGTGCTAGTCTTACGGTAGGGGTTGTGAAACCTCATATTTTGACAATTTTATATTCATTGGCTAATAATTACTAGATGACTTGTGTTAGCATATAGAATAGAATAAAAAAAATTTCCAGGTCAGTTGATGAAGTTATTGTGACATCCCAGCAAAGGTAATGTACCAAGTCAGAACACTGCTCATTTGTTTTCCAATTCACAAACATGGCAAATTAGAAAATACTTGGAGCACCTTTAGAACCAGTTCTTCCCTTCTGCTTATGTCTTAAAGTGTAGTTTTTGTTTTTGTCTGTGCGCAGGACACTGTTTAAGTGAAAAACTGAAGATGCATATCCCCGACAATGCAATTAGTGGCAGTCTGAAGGCCAAAGTCTCAGTTTCAGGTAAACTGATGATATTATCCAAAATTTTAATTTTTATAAAATAACGTTGGGATGACACCTAAAAATGTGAGCATGATCAGCTTCCATGAGTCTGTCTTTATGCAGGGAACATCCTCAGCCGCAGTGTGGAGAACCTGGGCGATTTGCTGTATTTGCCATATGGCTGTGGGGAGCAGAACATAGCTTTCATGGCAATTGACACTTACATCCTGCACTACCTCCAAAAGACTAACAAGCTGTCCCAAGAAACTGAGAAGAAGGGAATCAACTATCTGATTACTGGCAAGTTTTTGTCATCTTTTGAATGCAGAGAAAAGTAAAAGTGTGTGTCAAATACATTCCTCCAGTTAGAGTGCAATCATATGTGTGGTCTTTGGCCTTTTTAGACATAAGGTTTTCGTCTGTTTTAGCTTCCTATTCACAGACATTAACGTACTTACGAACACAACAAACCAAAACTGAATCTCTACCTACTATTGCCATGTACTCTATAACCAGACATGTTATCACTGTTCTTGTACAGGCTACCAGAGACAGTTGGCCTACAGGAAGAAGACGGGTGCATTTAGCACATTTGAAAAAGGAGAGGAGAACACGTGGTAAGGACACAAGGACCTAAGTTTAAATCCAAATTTTTTTTACTGATAACCTTTTATAAAGATGATTTTTGTCACAATGGAGTATTAAGCCCTCAAGCTTCATGTTGATCTCTGTTATTATTGTAAACTTTAGTTATATCACAGCCTGAGACAAGAAGCTACTCTGACATCAGTTGGCCAAGAGCTCTCAAAAGTCTACACACCCATGTTAAACGTTTTTGTGATTAAAAAAAAAAAATAGTGTATGGTTTCACATATTTCAAGAGGTTTTAAAAAATCTATAATCTTTGCAGTATAATTCGGCCCTCAAAGTCAGAAATTTATGAAATTGATATTTTTCTGCTTCTTTAACCTTTTATGCACATTTTTTTTACATTTCTCCTGCTGTTAAAGTCTCAATCAGCAGTCTCTGCTAATGTGGTACTGTGTATTCTATTATTGCAGTGTTTGTTTGCTAGGAAAATGTCAAACTTTGTTTTTCTTTTCTCCAGGCTCACTGCCTTTGTGATGGTAACATTTTACAAAGCTCAGCGCTTCATCTACATTGATCCCAAAATTATTGAGGAGGCTCGGAATTGGCTGGAATGCCAGCAGCGGGACAATGGTTGTTTCAAAGTGTCCGGAAAACTGTACAACAACTATATAAGGGTAACACAATTACATGAAGGATATTTGCAAAGGCCGTGTCAATTGATATCATTCTTACTAAGCAGAATAAGGACAGTTACACAGATGTTAATCTGTCCATGGGTCTGTCTCCATAGGGTGATGTTCCTGATGAAATAACGGTCACTGCCTACGTCACTACAGCCTTACTTGAAACCAACGTACCAGCAGACGTAAGTAAATTTAATAGAGTCCAGATTCTGTGGCTGATTTATCAGAACCAAATTTGTAAAACTCTGATTTTTAGATACCAGTTTTGGACAAATCAACAACCAAAACATTTTTATCTACTATTATGTAAATATTAAAATTATGTTTTCATCCTAAAATGTTTATAGGAAAAATAAAAATAGCATTCCACAAAATCAGCAGAAAGTTACTGGAAATCAAACAGATGCAATAAAATCCTCCAGGCTTTCAAAAAAATGTGTCTCTGCTATTACAAACCAGCTAAGAAATACTTAGAAATTTACGTCATATCTCATTTATTTGTTTACAAAACAGAATGTGGGACTTTAGCCTTTTTCTGTGTTTTAACTTCTAAATATTTTATATAAAAAATATGTTGACTCTGGCAAGGTTTAAATACCTTAAACATTCATTTGTTTATTTTTTTCTACAGAAGACTATTTAGCTAAGTTTAGTTTTCCAACTGTTTCCTCACTTGTCAGAGTCACTCAAAAATGCCTGAATCGTGACATCATCTGATTTCTAAAAGTAGTACCTGTAATAATCTTATTTTACATTTATTATGGAAATTAGATTACACATTATACTAAGTAGGCTATTTAGACCAAGCATCAGTTTGATACTACAGAACAATAATTCTCCTGGTAAAACTATAGCTGTAGTACTTCAGGTTCAAATACATTCAAAACTACAGTAACACCATGATTCTGTTTTGAAGATAAAAAAAAAAGATATATTGAAGGCTAGTTACTTTTCCATGTGACTGATTTGTTTTGATTTCAAACAGTTTGTTAAATGTCTTTCAATAAATCAATTTTCTATACTTGCTTAGACATGATGAGGGTCCCAGAGACTTGGGGAAGGGTTAGATATTTATCTCCATTTAGGCAGTGTGCAAAAATAACCATAGAAACACACCAAAAGTCAATTTAAAGTATCCAGTCAGTGTTAGGATATATTGAGTGTGTGAAAAAAATCAAAGCCATACGTGTGGATAATCTGCAAACTCTACTGAGAAAGACTCCATCTAAGTTTCAAACCCAGAACTTTCAGTCTGTGAAGTAACAGTGCTAACCACCATAGCTATTGTGTGTCAACATCTACAAGAAATTAAAAAAAAAAAAACTACTGATGGATCAAAATCAAATATGCATCCTGCATAATTCCAAATTCAGTCTACCAAACTTATCTGAAATGGCCCTTCATCATTCAGTCATTAAAATGTTGCTTGAAACTCTCTGAGGAAAAAAATTTACACAGCTATATAACTGAATATTGCCCATGTCCTCTTTCAATGGCAGTAACTTTGTTTTCTTTCATCTGTTAAGAATCCTGTGGTGAAGAAGAGCTTGTCATGCCTGAAGGACTACATCTATGATTTCAGCAACACTTACACCACAGCTCTGCTTGCATACGTCTTCACGCTGGCAGAAAACTGGGAGGCTCGTTGTAAGCTTCTGCACTACCTTGACTCGGTCGCGATAAGAGAGGGTGAGTCAGCTTCCTGATATAAATCATCCAGGATTTACCACCGATGCACACATTTGTCATGCTTACACAACTGCATACTTGTTTAGGAGATCTTCAATACTGGTGCTTGACACCAAAGCAAGACCCATGTCCTCTCTGTGTGGAGATCAGTTCATATGTACTACTAGCCAAAGTCGGTGACTCTCTCTCTGAAAGAGACCTGTCCTGCTCCTTGAGTATCATCAGATGGCTTATTAAGCAGCAGTCCTACTACGGAGGCTTCAAGTCCACTCAGGTATTATAAGTGCACATACCAGAAAATCAACATAAATTTACTGAACATGCCAAAAACAGATATTGTACTAAAATATTTTCTGGTTTCCCTCAAAAGAATATTTTTGGGGGTAGATTAATCTGCACTTACAGTTGTCATCCATCTATTATCTAATGTCTGGGGCAGGGTCAGGGGTAGTAAATGCTGTGTGTTGTATGTTGTAGGACACAGCTGTGGCTATTAAAGCTATGACCCTCTACAGCTCTAAAGTTTTGAATCGAGAAGGTTCCACCTCTGTGACTTTGTCATCCCCCACTGATCATCTGTCATTCCAAGTGAGTCAAAACAACGAGTTGGTCCACCAGGAGCTGGTGCTGCAAGACCTGAAAGGAAAGTACTGGCTGAGGGCTGAGGGCACTTCATGCTCTGTAGTACAGGTCAGTGACTGAAACAGTTTAATGATGGTCAGACTTAAAAAAAAAAAAAAAGACCGTGTTTTTTTTATTGAAAAGAAATGAGATCAGGTTGTTGAAAATATTGGTGTAAAGAATAATTGTCTTAACTTCCAATTTTCACCTGGTTTCCAGGTTGCTTTTGTTTACAACATCCCTGTTTCAGCCGTTGTCAGCAGTTTCAGTGTGGAAGCCAAAGTAGAGATCCACAACTGTTGCCATGACCGCTTAGTGACGCTGAAGCTGAAGTCTTCGTAAGTAAACAAGCAAGTTACTATTGCAGACAGGAAGACTGTTGTCATCTAGCCATTCATCTTTAATACATACAAGTTTTGGGGGTTACTTGGAGCTGCTTCTTTCAAAGCAGTCACTATTCCAAATTTGTGTTCACTCTAGACATGTCATCAGTCTATTTCAAGGACTACATAGAGATAAGTAGCCATACCACCATACTATTATTTTGCACTGTTGGAAAAAAACTAGATTAGCTGGAGGAAAAGTATGAATTCACAAAAAGAGAAAAGCACACAAAACTTCACCAAGAGAGGCCTCAGCAGAGATTTAAACTTGCAACCTTTTTGCTGTGAAACCACTGTTGCCCCACCATGTCGCATTATTATGACACAATAACTCCTTCCATCAATTTCCTGTAACTGCTTAATTCTTGTACGAGTTGAGAGGATATGGGAAGAGTTCGCTATGTCCAACGGTCAATACCTAGAGGCAGGGTGTTCCCCAAACAGTCCAGACCATGTAGGCACTCAGTTATATGAAAGGGCAATTAAGAAAACGGTAACCTTTCAACTAGGCTGAGACTTTCACATGTTATTTCATTAAGTGCATAGATTTTAAATCATTAAAAATTGTAACACAATTAATTTGTCTTGAACCTTCCTATGTGCACTTTTCTGGTATGCCCACAAATCTGAACCACATGCAACATCTCCAAACAACAGCAATGGGCGACAAAGCCACTGGGAGTTAATTTTTGCTTCAATGATCTGATGGGATGCTGGAAAAGACTATTGTTGTGTGAACATTGTGAAGAAGGATTTGGCCTATTACTGTAATTATTCAAGTCTAAAATACCATCTCAATGCTAAACATATTGCAGCAAACACAGGTGTTCACATCATAAATGTCTATGGACTTTATGGGAACTAACTTCTTTAGTACACATTACTAAAGAAGTATTTGTTCACAGAAGTTATGAATAATCACGGGTTCATAGAACACTTGAAAACTGATTGGATATAATGTCATTTTGGACCAATCTGATGGATGAAAGCCTTAGGTAACAGATCAAAAGCAATAAATAGTATTTTTTGTGGAGCTCATATGCCTATTTATTCAATAATTTAACAGCAAAAATGATTACTGAATTGTAATTGTTGTATATTTTGTTGACATATAAATTTGAATTAAATCTGTCTATATTAATTATAAAATGCATTTTGCATTTTACAAACCCTGCAAGTAACTCAATTAAAATTTAAATTCTGTTCCACCTCTGCTTTTAACCCATTTATCTCTTGACTGCAAGAAGAAGCCCAAAACAGCCATTACAAAACGCAACACAAACTCTATGAAGAAACATACCAGGTTGGATTCAAACCCTGAACCTCCTTGTGTCATTGTGCCATGGCCAAATTAATTCATTTTTCAATCAGAAAAACTGCAAAATTTAGACAGCAGACTGTATGATCTTTGGATCTTAGATCTAAAGATCTAAGATCTTTAGATTCTATGGGTCTTCATCAACATGTATTGACTTCTGTTGATTTAACATAAACCTTGGGATCCAATGGTTTATCAAGAACAATTCCTACTTGAACATAATTTTAGATGGTGGCATACTTAGCTCATTTCATAGACACTGAACAATAGACATTTGTGTTAAGAACAAGAGTGTGGCCATTTTCATCCTTGCCTAACAGATACAGTAAAGGCCGTAGCTCTACCAACATGGTGGTCCTGGACATTGCAGTACCTTCTGGATTCTGGCCTGTTCCAGCATCCTTGTGGAATGTGAGTAACTCTTTAATGTGGAGTAAAATGTTGCAATAAAGTGTGCATTGATACAAATCCAATGGGATTAATATTGGAGATGCTTGTAATTCAGATAGAATCAAGATGCCCTAACAGGACAATAATCCCATACATACGCCTGCTCTGGTTTTAGAGCAGGCATATGTATGCATACCCCTGGTTTTAGAGCTTAAGAAAGCTGGGTTAGGCTTGTCGATTGCTCCCAAAAGCCCTACATTTACAGAATATTTAAAAATTGTAGAACATGCAAATAAGAGACACATCAGTTGTAAGAAATTAACATATTTAAATGAACTCTACCAATTTTGCCAAGATGAATGCCCATGTACAATTTGGACCATTTGAGGATAAGAGATAATCCATATCCTAACTTGTGCACCAAAACACACACACACACACACACGCACACACACCCACATTAAACATTTACTTGAATGTCTCTCACAGCTAAAGAAGGGGGTGTTGGTGAGCAACGTTGTACACAAAGATGGTCATGTTTTTGTGTACCTACAGGAGGTGAGAGGAAGTTTGTGTGTACTACAGCAGATGCTGCTGGTGAAGTTTGTTGCCTGGAGTTGAGTTTTTTTTTTTTCTTGTTTAGTTACAAAAGGATATTCCTGTGTTCCACGAGTTGGAAATGATTCAGGAGTATGAGGTGCAGCACCTGAGGCCATCGACGGTCACCATCTATGATTACTACTGTCCAAGTAAGGCTGCACAGCTTAGAGTTCAGCAAATCAACAGATTACAGATCTGAATATGATCGAGATTAAATATGTTTGATCATTTAGTTAAACTTCTTTTTTCTTTTCTTTGAAGGTGTCAAGGGTGTGACAGAATACTGCGGAAAGAACTGCTACAAGATAGCGAATTCACATGAACACTATCAACCCCAGGACAACATTTATAAGCCTAACCACCAAAACCGTCATGACCACCAAAGCTACCATAGCAACTCCCATGATGACCGCCAAAAACACCACCACGACTCACATTACCACCCAAGCCACCAGGGTCCGCTCCCACATAGATACCCCAGCCGGCGCCGCCACCGCCACCACTTACGTCCCTTCCACCGCTATAGGCATGGCAGTCACAATCACTATCACAACTACCCCACCTATGACTATGACGACGATTATTACCGTGGCTAAAACAAGGACTCAGTCGTCCAACAGGCATGACAGTCTCTGTTTAAAAATCAGCTGGGGCCTCATGCATAAGTGCATGCGCACAAAAAATGTGCGGCGCCATATTTTACGCACAAGTCGGCCTGAAAGCGCTACTGTTCAAACAGGCATTTGCACAATGTCTTTATTTATGGATTTTTTTTATTTGGATTTTTTTTCTCTCTTTAAAATGTATTATTTTTATTTTTGTGAAGTGACCTTATGTCCTGAAAGCACTTTTTAAATAAAATATATAGTTATTATTATTATTATAAATATTTATACTTCTACAAACAAGGACGTTGCCATGGTTATTGCTTCACGTGCGCCGCACTTTTCTAAATTTTTCCGTAAGCTAAGTTTTAGTGTGAAAACTGTGCACTCTTTTATGCGTGAGGCCCCTGCTGTTTTTTAAATACTGTTTGGTGTTTAATGTTTTCTCCTGCAATCTAAGCTAAAATATAAAGAGTTTTGTGGTGCATTATTAAATCTAAACATTAAGGAGTATAAAAACATAATAAACTGATTTGACTGAGACGAAAAACCTGTGTTCATTTTTTCACATTCTAATCTGCTCACACAGCTTTGTAACATAACAGTTTGGTATTATAAGCAGAAACAAGCACTGGTTAAAATGAAAGAAAGTAACGGATAAATGGTTGTGTTTTACATATTTTGTAAGAAGCTGGTAGAAAATGTGCCTGTGACAGAGATGAGTCTATTAAAAAACAAGATGGGGATTGTTCAATGACCAAAGAGCATCAAGTGTCTCTAGCTACCCTAGTGTAAGGTCTATTGGCGAATCGACAGAAGTGCCAAATTAATACAAGACTTTTTTTGCGGGGCGTGGGTTGATATCTGGCGACATAGAGAAACATTTTTATTCAAATCTTAAAAATTCTTACAGCACAAAAGAAATTGCTACACACACTTAATACAGTTGACTGACACCATTTGCTTGATTTTGTAAATGTGGACAGGCTAATGGAAGTTTAGGTGGGATCTCCGGTAAGTCTTTTGCAGTGTCCCAACAACTTTCCTTTCAGGAATAATGCCATCAACACTCATCACCAGCTAATCAGAGTTAAGCTGTTTCTCTGATAAAGCCACCAAATGAGTTCCTACTCTACTGCAACCAACTCTCTTTTCTGGATCATCTTTTCTTTTTCTGTGTCTCTCTGCTCTGTTCTTTCAAATGAGACATTGCTTAAGCTTACTTTACTTTTGACCAATTAATTAATTATTTACTTAATTAACAAAGTACTTCTACTTTTTTACTTTACAACACAAGTTCTTGCACACAAATATCTCTTTTCCTCAACCGTTTTTTCTTCTTTCTGTATTTTCTTCAAAAGCTTCACATAAACCGGGCTCATAAAAGGAATCACTTAAACATTTGCCACTGAGCGTAATTAGATTATAGTGTGCAGAAAAAGAAACGGGGAAAGGGCTTTCGGCAACATTACGTCACTTCCGGGATGTAGGGGGAGACCAAATGACAGCTGGTTTGTTTTCATCAACAAGGGGGATCCAGTGTGGATAGTAAAGGTACGTACTGCGACCACCTACCATCGTGTCGTTGTCCGAGCCCAGTTCCGAGTGTTATCACCCTCCTGGAGAACATTAACACCGCATTTCTACGTTTTCCATCTGTTCTCCGTTTCGGTCTCCATCGAGCCTTTGCTCCTGCTGCTGGGGGTCAGACTGGTTATTTTCAGAGTAGACAGGACTTTGACCGTGAGATACACGCAAGATGTAAAGCTTAGTAATCTGTCTATAGTAGTCATGTCCCTGTTTATGTTTTCACTGTAAACGAGAGCTGTTACCATTCAGATTAGGTTCGCCATCCTTCTGCTTTTTACACCAGATTCCTTTAAGAAATCGGTGAATTTTAGACTCGCTGGGGCCTTTTAATCCAATTTATGAAATGACACCATAAACATAAGGCGGCGGTGCTTTCGGAAAATTGTTTACATGGGATCGGCATTATTTATTTTCAAAGAAACATTTCATATATGCTTAAGTCAGTAACTTTTTTCGTCAGATTTGTCCGTGGTTGCCAAGTGGATTTTTTGTGGTGCGTTCGAGTCGAACTCGATTGTCGGAATTTCCGTTTTCCAAATTGGTGAATCGGGAAATGGATTTCGTATTGACGTCATACCCATCTTGAACTGTGCTTCATATACCATTTCTCTTAAAACTGTACATATGTACAAGTCAGTGAATGAAATTTGCAAAAATAAACAGTTTTTTGTGTTTCATTAAATGGTTGAGGGGCAGTGTACTGGACCTTTGCTTGCATGTTTCTTCATTGCAATGTTACTCTAATGAAGATGGGGGAAAAAAACAAGAAAAGAAAAAAGCTTGCCTATACAGTGAAGGATTTGTAAAAATTTCTATGCTGAATTTCCCGTTCAAAAAATATATTTTTCCATTAACATTGAAATAAAATAATAAAAGAGAAAATCATATTGCTATTCTAAGGACAGTGCCAGAAGTGGTAAATTCCATCTGAAAATGTGTTGTTTTCACCACAGTTTCATACTTCAAAATAAATACAGCAGTCACAGAATATTAAATCTTTTGGTTGTACCATAAGTAAGACAAACTGATACTTTTACAGGTCTTATCCAAAGGCCTAAATTGTTTTCTGGTTTCCTATTTTGGAGCCAATCAACATGCGTGATGTCATCACATGTTGATTGACAGTAAAGAACAGAAACTACGCAGCAACAGGTGGAGAACGGGCAATTCTGCATTACCCTTTTGTCCATATGGTCATATAAAACTCTACCACAATAACATCTTATTAAAAATGCTTTAAACTGTAGGAACAGCATGACGGAGTGTTTTTCTGGAGTTTCAGATTGTAATTATTTAAAATTTTGTGTTACTTTGATACACAACTGGCCAAGAGTGGACTCTCCATATTAGTGGATATAAGTCTAAAGATAAGGAAACGTTTGTGCAGTGAAATTTTAACTGTGGTTTAGAAAATCCAATAGTCTAAAAATAAATATTTATTAATTAATAAATATGTCATTTATATTTATGAACTGGCTATCAGTGTTTTCTAGAAGTTATGGCAAATGTGATATTCATGCTGAGGAAATAATGTGCTTTGATTTACAATAGAAATCAACAAAGCTAGTTTAATGATTAGCAAATCACAGTCTCTGTATAACTGATTTATTTCATTAAAATACAGCCTACGGGTTTATTGTCACTAACTCAGAAATAGATGTTTAATGCGCGAAAAGGTTTCTGAATAAAAGCGTCTCTATCAGCTTGCTCAATAACGGAGTACTGCTGCTTTGCAATAATGATTTTTATTGGTGAGCATGTCAGCGAGCAGAGACTGATCTTTGACCTTTTTTGTTCTGCAGTGACATGTGGTGATCCTCCTCCCTTATCTGGTCTGACAAGAGCGCCAACAAGGGGAGCAGCTTTTTCTTTCTGCAGACTTCTCCTCACTCCTTCCATCCATTCTGGAGTAAGATGTTATTTAATTAGTCGCAGCTTTGGTAGGACATCCAAGGCATGATCTGTGTAGATGATTAGATCAAATATAAATCACACTCATTCCGGTGTTTCTGACAGGTCGCCCATACGGAAACAGCACCAGACAGCTGATTGCAGCCACTTCAAAGCAGACGTTGGTTCAGGTATGGCGACTGAGCCCCCACCATTAGAAAATACTGTGATGTCACTTTAGGTAGCTGCATAAGACACTGTAATATGATCCTTTATATTTTTATTCAAGCAACAACTGATACATAATTTATGTTTCCCTCCAGCATATTCCACAGTGAGGCTCTGCCGGCCAAGCCTTATAAAACAGATGCTGATCATTTTAATTATGGGAAGTCGAGTGATTATCTTGATCCACGTGCTGCGGTTTCTTTTTCTACGTTTAAAGGGGAAGCCTTATGTATTTTCTAGGCACATAGTTAAATTTTCTAGCACCATCAATTAAATATGTTACCTTCACTTGTAAAAATGCTTTTGTATAGCAAACAAGTTCAACAGGCGCGCAGTTCCACCAGCTGTTTGCTTTTGCTACTAGTCTGAAGGAACTGAGTGGGGAAGGCATAAGGGAGGGTGTTATCCTTTTTCTTTTTTCTTTTTAAAAAAAAGTATAGTTAGAGTCCTTTTAAGCAGAAAAACATGCATTAAGTAGGGAGGTACAATGGGCATTGGCAGAAAAAAGCAGTGCTGTGCTCAAGACCGCCCTGGGTATCAGCCATGTTATCCAATGAATTTTCTTACTCATATGTAATAAAAAAAATAGGCAATAGTTATTCTGAACCCATCCTTATCAGATTTAAAGGACCGCTAAAGGACCACTTTCTGTAACATGTGTAGGAGTGTAGGAGCATGCTGTAACCACCACCGCTACACTCTGTTGTTTGTTTACAGAATGCATTGAGAAAAAATATCAATGAAAACAATAATAAAACCTCAAACCATAATGAGTCCACTAAAAATAAATATATTTCCTAAATTTATTGCATATAAAACAAAATTACTATAGCGCTCCCTTCTTATTTTTTTTGTTCCAAAACCAGTTCTTGAACAACTTAACTTTGTCTACATCTGATGAAGTCAAATCAACAGAAAACTTTGCAAAGAGGACCCTAGCGGTGAGATATGTTCTTGAAGGGTTGTGACATTTATCTGACATTTGTTTCTGTAGCTGAAGAGGAGGCCGCTCAGCAGGAAAGCGTCATGGAGCCTCCAGAAGACAGGGAAGGTCGTTCTTTTGTGGAGGTTATCAATGAGAAGTACAGCCCAGAAAACTTCCCGTACCGCAGAGGGCCTGGGATGGGAGTGGTGGTGGTTCCCACTGCAGGTCTCCAGGGTTCCCCCATGAAGGGTGAGATGGAGAGATCACCCTTGTCTTGTTAGCAGCATATTTATTTTATTTCTGCCAAGAGAGGCATTTTGTTATTTATTGGCACCAAGTTTTATACCCTGTGATCATTCTTGCACGATGACTAAATGATGAATGAATATTTTTTTATATTTTTATTTTATTTATTTATTTACTTATTATTTTATTATTTCTGTCTCAAACCAATGACATTGTTTCTATGATGCCCCACCTTTTTTTTGGTTGTGAATTGATTCAGTTTTTACATTTCCTGAAATCACTGACAGGTCAGTAGAAGGACATGTCAAACATATTTTCCCCCACTGATTATAACCATATTCGCACAGATGCCCTAAAAACATGTTCTGTCACATCTATGTCTTACATGTTAATATGAAGTATTATGGTGGCTTGTTTTAAAGTAATAAGAACCACACACCTGAGGGAGCAATGTGACATTTATTATATTTGACCAAGAACACTTCACTTTAAAAATGGCTACATTTAAAAGTAATAACATAATCAAACTCTGAATCACAGGGTGTTCCCTGGTGTAGCCGGCAGAGCATCTTTCCTCCTGCTCTTTCTGTCCATTTCTTGTCACTAAACGCCACTAGTACGTTGTTAAATATCAGTTATTTGCTGCTGTCGCCCTAACATTTGACTGCTTAGACTGCACAGAAACGACCACCTTACAAATCAAAAATACCATGATTGACTTTATGAATGATTTAATTTTAAGGATGGAGAGAAAAAATAAATTTACTCTGTATCTAACAAATTGTCATAAAGTAAAGATATTTATTTAAAAATTGTAAATAAAAGAAAAATTCTTAAATTATTTTTGATGCGTGCATCGGAAGTTTTAATAATATTTTCATACATATAAATATCAATTTTGAGACTTTTTAAATTATATTTAATTGTGGCCCTTTTGACTTTGCATACCTGCTGATGTCCACATTGTTCATAGTTTAAGCTCCTGCTTGACATGTTTTTATTTGAGCTCAAAATGCCACAATCAGAAACGTCCTGCAGGAGTTTAGATTTTTCAGCAGTATTTTCATGTCATTCACGATGGATCACCTGCAGCCACAAATTCTATTTTCCTTCCCTCTTACTGCAAGGAGGGAAAAACAATCATTTAAAAATCAAAACTATTTTATGCAATTTAAATATAAGGCCTGCATTTTTTTTTCACAAACAGACCTATGTAGAAAAACTATTTTTCCCCACCATATTTATACGGTCCAGTTCTGCATTCTGAATTACTCCTGTAACTCCAAAGTGTTCACTCTAAACTTCCAGACCTAGTTGTGTTCACAGCCCTTAAAAAAACTTTAAAATGTCCCTCTGTCCTCACACTAGACCGTCTCAACTTGCCCAGTGTGCTGGTGCTGAACTGTTGTGGGATCAGCAAAGCAGGAGACCAGGCTGAGATCGCTGCCTTCTGTGCTCATGTCATGGAGCTGGATCTATCTCACAACAATCTTCAAGACTGGCAAGAGGTAACTTTGAAATCTATCAGTCCTTTCTGACTGTAGATAGCGTTAGATCAGTAATATCAAATTAGGTTAAGCAATGACTATTTATAATTGTTGTTTTTATTGTGTTGAATCAACTGTTAAAAAACCCCCAAAAAAAACAGAAACTTTTTAGTAGTAGGATTCGGACTTTTCCTCATAGTCTTTCCGGTGTTAAATTTGAAAACAAGGTTAGATATATGCAGGTTCTCAGTCACTCAGTGCGATATATTTTCAGATTCATAGTTTTTAAAGCTTTCTTTGTGTATCAGATTAAAAAACTGATCATACTTTTTTCAGATCCGTAAAATTGCATCAAGCATCCCCAATCTGGAGTTCCTCAACCTGAGCTCCAACCCGCTGGCAGGAAGCATTCTTGAACCGCAGTGTGCTGAAGCCTTTTCACGAGTGCGACGCCTTGTTCTCAACAATACTCAGATATCCTGGGATACAGTGATGCTGCTGACCCAGAACATTCCTGAGTAAGAAGAGCTGCACTAAATCCCTGTTTATGAAGGAGTTGTATTATGTTTTTGGCTATTTGGCTGGCTTTTAATTGGTTGATAGTTTTATCGCTTATTATTTATTCCTGTAAATTTAAGTGTGCATCCCAAGCAATAGACGAATAGTTTTACCAGAATCTAGGTGTGTGCACTCTTCTGAGATCCATTGTATGTTTCTCCCTGTCTTTCCCTTCAGTGTGTTTTTTTCCTCAGCCACGGCTGGACTCTCCCTTTGTTCTCCTGCAGGCTAGAGGAACTGTTCCTGTGCCTTAACGAGTACAGTAGTGTGAGTGCCTCCAGCGTAGCCTGCACCACCCTGCGCCTCCTTCACATCACCGACAACAGCCTCCACGACTGGGCCGAAGTGGGCAAGTTTGGCTCAATGTTCCCCAGCCTGGACACTCTGATCATGGCCAACAACAACTTGGCCTCCATTCAGGACAACAAGGATATCCTGGCACGACTCTTCCCCAAACTGCGCAGGATCAACCTAAACAACTCAGGTCAGTAGGTCGTAGTATGGGCTTGTTTTGATTCGCTGTTAGACTCTTCGAATTAGTCTCTAATGATAGTTCTATCTTGAGCATTAATGTTGCTTTAGCTGAGTGGTTTTATTTTGAAATGTAGAGATTTAAAATTAGGTTTTAGTATCATGGCAGCAGATAATTTTAGTACAATAAGCATGGGTCGTTTTATTATAAAAACTTTGTTCTAAGAGTCCTCTCCACATAGCCTTTAATCTCAAGCAGTGTGTCTATTTACAGAAACAGAGTGAGGGTTTATTTGCAGAGCTGTTTTCAGAGGGAGAAGGACAAAATCAACATCAGAGGAATGTTCAGACTATTTATTTCCATTCATGTATCAGACTGCAAATGTCTGACGTGTTTGCCACCTGAAAGCCATCCTTTGTCAGAGTTATTCTTTAAATGACAGATGTATTTATTGTAAACTTTATTTGGAAAGTGTATTCAGTAGCATATTAAAATATTTGGAGCAGTCTTCTTGCACAAGGATACTGTGCAGGCAGGCAATACTGCATTCATATAATTTCCTTTTACAATACTTTGTTAAATTTTTTGTTCAAAATGATCTTAAAATTAATTCTTCTAATTTGAGTATAAACTGCTGGAAATTCTGCCGGAAACAAAAGCCGCTGCATTGAACTGCGTCAACACCTGAAAACCCATTATAGGTTTTCCATAAAAACGTCGTATCAATTTAGTTGAAAGTCGTCGCTCAACTTTTTGGTATATGTGTTGTCAGGTCTCAACCGATGGGAAGACATTGAGAAGCTGAACTTCTTTCCAAAGTTAGAGGAGGTGCGACTGCAGGGTATTCCCTTACTGCAGGCTTACACCAAAGCAGAGCGCCGCAACCTCATGATAGCACAGTGAGTTTCATCCATCATGAATAAAACCGTTTGAGACAATGTTTCTCTCCTGATTTGTTGATTTCTAGACTCATGTTATTCCTAGTGCATAACATGCTCATGTTTACATGGTTCTCGTCAGGCTTCCCTCAGTATCCCATCTAAATGGCAGTATTGTGACTGACAGCGAGCGAGAGGATGCAGAGAGGTTCTTCATTCGTCACTATCTAGACTGCCCTGAGAAGGAGCTACCGTTCCGGTAAACTGCACAACCTGCTTCTCTTTGATCATAGCTTCAAAAGTGAAGTATGTTTTGTGTTTGTTTGTGTAGTTCAAAAAAACTGCTCTTTCCGTGCGCAGATACCATTCCCTGATAACCAAATACGGCAAGCTGGAGCCGCTCGCTGAGATCGACCTCAGACCTCGCTGCCGGGCTCAGGTCGAAGTTCACTGCGAGGAGAAAGTAGAACAGGTTAGTTTGGTAATGATTTAATACCAAAAATACTGTCATAAGGAAGTACCTTAGGACAAGTTTCCCTCTAAACAGTGAGCAAGCACTGAAATAATCTTATAGCCATTTAAGGTTAGCCAGTCCTTGACTTTATTAGGACCAGAAATGTATGTTTCTGAGCCCAAAAATTACTGTTACATTTTTTTAGTTCATAGCTTCCATCAAATTGAGCTAAACAAAAATGTTAAGCCAGTCTTGGTTAGCCCATTTCATGTTTTTTAGTTGGAATGCCGTTTATGTATTGATTGAAAATTTGCGCAGGGGTTTATGATGAAACAGTGGTGTAACTCTAGTTCCATTTCGCTTTGTTTCAGCTGTGCATCCGTTTGGACCAAACCGTTGCTGAGCTGAAAAAGCAGCTGACGACTGTGGTCCAGCTCTCCACCAACAGTATGAGGCTTTACTACATCGACAAGGACAGCGCCTTTGGTCCAGAAGAATTGAAGTACAACAACCGGGCTCTCCACTCCTACAGCATCCAGGATGGTGATGAAATACTGGTAGTGCCCAAGACCAAGTAGAAACCTTTTGTTTAGAAGCTTGATAAGAAAGATTTAGATGTCTAGGACTATGTTGATTGCTTAATTGTTATTGCTTGGAAACATTTCTGAAACAGCGAAGGTGGCGTGTCTTTTTAAATGGAGAGAGGAAGTAAAAGGATGAACGCCATCTTGGAGACTGAAAAAAGAAACTACGATGGGCCGCCGGTTGGCTTTTGCTGAAAGTCCAGAGATTATATATTTCAGCTTTATTTAAAGAGAAACTCGAGTGAGTTGAAAGATTTTTTGTGCTAAAGGCTAAGAGAGCAACATGGATTCTGCTTGCAGCGTTAGCAGACAGGAGGGCACTGCAGCAAATCTCAGCTGCTTATTTATTACACGGCATCCACCAAAGCACCTTCACGGACAAATGCCCAGCACTGCTCGCTTGCCTACCTGTTCGACAGCTACCCTGGTTTTGGCATAACAAGAACCTTTTGCCACGTGGAGACGGATGGCTGCTCTCAGGTGCACTTTGGCCTTCGATACTACAGAAAATCTGCCTAAATTAAAATGTCAGACGCAGGATGGGGGATGAAACTGGGTCCAATTCTGATGGAGGATGTTATACAGTCCATATGAAAGTACAAGAAATATTAAACCCCAGTATTGTGTAGCTTACATAGATTGATGGTCCACGATTGGTGCTTTTATGAAATAATAATCACAGTTACAGTCTAGTTTCCAAACTGATTTCAAAATTGATATAAATGTATAATGTCTTTCCTGTTAGCAAACAATAAGAAAGTTGATAGGAAATGAATAGAAAGAACTTAATTATACCAATTTATCACAACAAATCCTCATCTGCCAATATTATGTAAAATCACATTACACTGAGATCTGATATTTGATATCACAAACTTCTGCTTTAGTGTATTCACTCACACAACCACAGGTGTTTAATGTTGTATGCTGACCCCTGCAGGCCTCTTTGTGAGGCAAAACTTGATGCGTAAACACAACTTGAATGACAATCTTTGTGATCAGCCTTTATGATTAGACAAGTGTGTTTGATTTTAAGAGTTCTCATTTAGTTTTGTATGTTTAATAATTCAAAAAGGGATTCTATTCAGCAGAGACTGAGAGATGTTGGTTTGTCTGATCAGTATCATCGTCTTTTAAACATGCATTTAAATTTCTATTGCATAAGCCTGCAACACATTCCAAATTAGACATTTCAAGTATTTAGGAGTGGAGATGTTCTGGCATCTGATAATCAACCAGTTTTCTTCACATATGTCTTAGAAAGCACAACAGTAAGGACTTTTTATCCTCTTCAGACATTCAGTTTTAAATTTCTCCGAGATTCTCTTTTTTACATCAGATCATAATCATAATTGGGTCAGTCTCTTTTCTTCGTCTGCCATAACTTTGTAAGGTATGGAGAATAATATTTTACACTGCCTTTTTGAGAAACGTGTGACTCTTCTAAATCTCTGCTGTACTTTTGTGCATCAATGCAGACAATATAGAGGTGGAAATGAGGGCTAGGTAAAAAATTACAATAACAATAAAAATAACTCTGGCCTTCAGATGGGATGTTGATACTCCTTTTCATATTCAGTCTGTGTACAGAAATTAGTAGTTTAAGCGTGTACACTAACATCATAGTCATTTCATGATATTCTGGACTGTTAAGGGAGAAATATGCAAATTCCATTTATATTAAAGGAATATTGACTTGGTGCCTTGCAATATAAGTCACACTTTTACATAGTTTGCCAATTTGCAATTACAGTTCTAGGGTATTTTGTGTGACAGACCAAACCAAAGTAGTAGACTGGGGAAGAAGATTTATTTTAGTTAATAAAAAATCCTTACACCTCTCATCCAAAAAGCTTCTTCAGTTCTGAACAAAAGTGGGAATTATTGCATATAGTTACAGGAAGAACAGTCACACTCAAAGATGACTTGTCACCTAACCATGCAACCCATATGTGTTTATTCACATCTCAAGTTGTGAATGGTTGCAAAAGCTGCCCAAAGAGACGGGACAAGGCTGCATTGTAGGTGTTAGAAAGATGGAACCTGACGCCACCACCTCTGTAGCCTGCAATCTAGGATAAACATAGAAAACCAAACAAGTTAGCCTGTCACAGAAGCAGCTTTTACACCAAATCATATCTACAAAAATCAGATGACTTCACATATTTTAAATCCTATTTGTTCTTTCACTTTACAAAAAGCCATTCATAAATTGTCTTTAAATGTGTTGCAGGCTTGAAATGCATAATAAGAGGCACTGAATGCAAAATATTACAAATCTCAGCAGAGTACAGTGTCTTCATTGAAGGTTTGCACTTTATTTTTTATCTTATTTACATTTTTGAATTGCTGTATAGGCAATGCATAAACAGATGCTGATCTTAGTTGTGGCATTTAAACACACTTTTGACCTGCACTGGGAACATTTATGTATTTTACCTTTCCATCCATCCTGCACAAAAACACTTTCACCAAACACTGAATAGTATCTTAGAATCAATATTATTACTGTGATTAAAGTTATTACAATATGGTATATATATATACAATAGTTATTGATTTTATGAGAACGTATTTTTCTTGTAAACAAGAAGCATTGACCTTAGGAGTTTGGTGCTAATGATTTTCCTTTAACAAGCTACTTAGCAGAATCCCAAAACATTGCTACAGCTATGGAGAGCTATGTTAAAGCTTTGTTACTGCTCAAAGAATCAGCTCAACAAAGCTGATTTGTTGAGCTTCAAAATGAAATACCCCTTCCTAGTTGCTCCTGGTAGACAAATCTCTAGCTGTGGTCTTTTAGCAAAAAGATCCAGCTCTCTTTTTATGGAATCTGAATTACATTTTAACACCTGAAGTTCAAAATCTTTCAAATGATCAAGCTTGTGTCATATGCTACATCATACATGTAGCATATGATATGATACAACTTTGTGTTCTTTAGCACAAAGTTAGACATTATTTTAATTCTCCATTCTATTTGGGGAAATTTTAAAAGATTTTTTTTTTCTCCATCAGATACACACAAGATTGAGACAATAATAAAACTGCTATTTTTACCCAGGATAAACTTGAATTAAATTATTTAACATTAATAACAAATTCTTTAAGAAACTGTTTTAAATGTTAAAGTCTAATTTGCTTTGATATTAATATTCTTAGCTCTCTAAGCTATGGTTAACTGTATTTTACGTTCCACTTCAAAACTAGAGAAAACTTTATATTTGAGTAAATTAGGAATCTCGATTTTAGAGCTGATGCTCGAAAGTTTTTTCATTATCTAAAGTGTTTGTTCTCCAAATCTACAGCTATACTTGAATAAGTGGACATGGAGAAAAAAGAAAAACGCTGGACCCCTTCCTCCACATTTGATCACGGCAGTTTTGAAATCAGTGTTAGTGTAGCATGAATTGCAGCCATAGTAAACAGAACAAAGAGGCAGTAAAGTAGTGCAAGCACCAACCATCAGGTTTCCAGTACTACTACCTGAATGTGTCTTAATCAATGTGAGCTTGTTTGGAATAAGAGAATGTTGCATTAATTTGCAGCAAAGGATGATATAACGATATGCATGTTATCTATTTATTGATTGTGTGTTCACAAGGAAAGTTTTCACACCTGCCTAGATCCATAGATTCGAGTTATTTTTGAAGATGTTGGCATCAAAGTTTTTCATATTTAAACACCACAAGTAAAAGGCTTAAAAACAACAAAACTCCCACACACATAGATCCTTAATTGCAAAGTTTTACCTTTATTATTTTCTAAAGTTCCTCTTTACCTGTCTGTTTAGCTGTTTTGTGCTACAGTTTTTGCATATGTCAGCGTAAAGGAACCATCAGCATCAAGCATCAGTTTCCAGAGAATCAAACTGAGAGATTTTCATTTCAAGAACCATCTTTTATTAATTATTCAGCAGTTCAACATGGAGACATCCACCACACAAACCAAAACCACACCAGCAGTATCTTCAGTAGATCAGAATGCACTTCAACTTTATTGTTGATATCTTTAATTTTTATTTAAAATATGTGTAATTTTCATGTTTTTGCACATTGATGTACTGTAACTTAAAACATTGTAAAAACATTTTGTTCAGTATTTGAAAAAAAATTCCTTATCTGACATTTTTTTGCCAAAAATAACATGAGGTGAATTAACCACATATATTTCTACACACTGGAGATTGTTAGCTTAGCTTAGCAAAAGAAAAAGAGTGGGGAAATGAGGCAAGTAGGAAAGAATACACTTGTACGTCTTTCTGACTCTGTTAAAGCCTGATTTTAGTGCACAGTTATATATAAGTAGGCTATTGTTTCTAACTTCTATGTTCCCCTTTTGCAGGATTTTGTGCAAAGCAGAGCTAGGTAGACGCCTCTGCTTCTTTACATTAATATTAAGACCTAATTGTGGTGTTAAATCTCAGATTTTTACCCATCTAGTTGAAACCAACATAATACCCTAAAAACAGTCATATCTTAAAATATTATGAGGTAAAGGAATTCACAATGAGTGTTGGAAAAAAATGCTAATAAAGCCTATGGAGAGCACAAAATGGTGGTAATGTCATTTAAGTAGTTGGGTACCAACCCACTAATGTTGTATTCTGTTTAGTTCTGGAAGTAAGAAATCTCAAATTTAGAGTCTGAAAGATCAGCTAGAGGTGCCTTAACAACCCTGACCTTGAAATCCAATATGGCTGCCACATGTAAAGTCATAGCTTCAGTAAAATTGTTGATTTAAACAGTTATTATTGATATTCCTGTTAGTTTTTTGTTCTCTTAGCAAAACTAGCAAATCGCTTTCTTTTTTTTCTTTTTTTTTTACTTGCACAATGAATCCTTCCAAACTAGTCAGTTTCACTTTAAACCAGGAGCACTTTAAAGCTCCTGGTTTAAAGTGCCAGAGCTATCTTTAAACCAGTGATGTCTAGAGTCAAAGGAATACTGTCCAGCATGTTTTAGATGTTTGCATCACACACCTGAATCAATTGAATGATTCATTAGCAGAACTCGTTCAGAACTCAACAACGCTCTGAGAAGCTAATTATCGGTGCAGAAATCCATCTAAAAAACGCAAGACACTGGCCCTTGAGTACTGGAGTTAGGCATTCCTGGTTTAAGGCTGCACTGTTCTGGTAAATTGATGTTTTCTGCTAATGTGCATTCAGTATGGGCATTCAAGAGTTCTGCAAAATATGGAGGGCCAAATTGTCCAAATTATACACAAATAATTTATTAGATCAATATTTGTGCATCTCAGAAACTAAATCATGGATGGATTTAGATCCATGATGTAATTTTACGAATTTCATTTGTAAAATTATTTATTGCAAACGAAATAAATAATTTTATTTGTAAAAATGTTATTTAAATTAAATTCACAACACTTTTTATTTAAAAATCTCATCATTCCCTTCTGCAGAGGCTGCATGGGAGTACAGTTGTAATGAAGAAGGTTGTGGGTTTGACTCCAGGCTTGGGGTCTTTCTGCATTAAGTTTCTACCTATGCATTCATGGGTTAACTCCTGATTCCGTCTTCCTCCCAGTCTAAAAACATGCATGTTAGGTTAATTGGTCTTTCTGAAATGCCCATTAGGAGGGAGTGTATGTTTGCATGGTTGCCTGTCCTGTTTTTCTCCTTGTTGCTCTCATGACCTGTCCAAGGAGTACCTTGTGTCATACCTAATAACAACCAGAGTTAGGCACCAACCGCCCACAACCCTGTAAAAATAAGTTGGTATAGACTGATAAATGCCTTGCAGAACACCAAGACTACTTTAGTAAATAGACCCCAACATTAATGGATAACCTGCTGAGCAGGTTCACTTCAGTATACATTATTTGAACAATAGAACTATTATTTTCACTTACTGACTGACCTTCTTTGTTTTGAAGTGCCAAAAATGATTTAATTAAATTATGAAGTCAAATAATTATAAATGGATTAACTATTTGTTTATTAATTGTGTGTAACTGTTAATTAGTACATAACAAAATATGCATAACAATATTTTATTTACAAGAAATTGTTTTTATTAACTAGTAAACTATGCATTTCATAACCTAGTTGCAGTATATTACTAATGCATAAGTTGTCAGCTTTCCTCATCTGGCTCAATGGGTGCGATTACCAGTGCACTAAAAGTGATTGGGCTGAATTTGACTTGCTGAGCAGGTGAACCAATCAGATATTAGTCTGTTTGATGGGCCCCAGAGAGAACCTAAAGTATTTCAGAATATTTTCCAGCACAAGATCTATAAAAAGATCAAACTACAGAAAGAATTATTTAAGAAATTCAACCCATAATAAAAATTTATTTCATGTGATTATCATATTTAACTATTTAATAATTTAATAACTATTGTATCTTTAATAAATTAACAACGACATAAATGTGGATAAGATTCACAGTAATCATGCAGGAACTGGGCAAAGAGAAGAGGGGAAAACATGCAGCTAAATTACCAAGGTCATAAGTTGAACATTGGACGGCTTCGTCAAGGACTTCCATGTGTGAACTGCCCACTCTATGGCACACAATGGGTATATTAAATGTATTTGTCTGCAATTGAAAAAAATATAAAATTGAATATACATAATTTTTCATTTATTTGATTGTGATACATTTGGACCTCCGTAGGTATTATTTTTCAGATTTTCAATCTATACTGTTAAACATCTTGCAGCTTTTGTATAGTACGTTATGCCACTAATTAATTTACTAAATCAGTACTTGCTTTTGTGGATTCATCAACAAGCATAATATATTTGTTTTGCTTATATTTCCCTACGTTTATAGAATTATGTTGAATCAAATGAGATATTTCTGCAAGTAATACACACCAGTATTAAAGTTAATCATTTCACACAGTCTCATCTGTGGCAATTAAATCATGATTTTGCTTTCCAAGAATCCATAAAAAGTCTTTTTGTTTTTTAAAGATCAGAGTGAGTCATCTTTCTTGGGATGAAAGATGCGTCACTGAATGTTAATAAATGGCCGTCTCCCTCCTCTGTTGTCTGACGCTGTTTCATTCCCAGTAGCAGTTTTGGACCCGGGCCCACTATTTGGAAGATGTTCAGTATTATAGCACAGCAGAGGGAGTGCAAAGCTCAGCATCCATTACTCATTCGCTTTGATGCAAAGAGCCAGTCACTTCTTGCTTTAATGCTGCAGCTAAGAAAATAAACTGATTAAGCATAGCATTGTAACTATACTGACAGATGAAGTGGAAATCACTGATGATCTCTTTATCGTGACATGGTTATTAGTGGACATGATATATTAGGCAGCAAGCGAGTAATTTACCTTTGAAGACCAAGAACAGAAAAATTAGCAAATGAGGTTTTGAGATAGTTTGATAAGAGCCAAGTTGGGATGGCTAGACGACCTTGCGTACCTCGAAATGGAAAGGCACTAGGATGTACCATGAGAGGAAGGCAATGCTTTGGTCAATATTCTTCTGGAAAACTTTAGGATACTGTTGTTCATGTGGATGTTACTTTGACATATCTTAAGCATTGTTACGCCTTTTTATGGAAAAGCTATTCTCTGATGTTGGTGGTCTCTCCCTCTCTCTCTCTCTCTCTGTCTCTCAGCAGAATAATGCATCCTGCCATCAAATAGAAAATGGTTTAGGAATTGTTTCAGGAGCACAACAAAGACTTTGAGGTGTTGACTTGGCCTTTGAATTCCCCAGATCTCAGTCTAATCAAGAGTTTGTTAAATATCCATTTCTCAGGCAGCCCACACCATTTGGAGAATCAAATTTAGCCAAAATATTAAAATCACATATCTTTGACATGACCCTAGTTACAGAAAAACCCACATATTTTAGACTGTTTTTTGTTTTTGATCAAATATTGGTTTTATACAATTTACTACTAGATTCATTTTGTGTTATATGACATAATATTCTAACTTTTTGGGAATGATCTGTCAGAAATAAATTTCAGCTTTTTAAAATTGATTTAGGATAGCAATTATGCATAATCATATAATTCAGTATATAAAATATAATACAAATCTTTGAGAAATATCAATTATTTTTTTAAACCTGGTTGAGTGTTTTTTTTAGGAACAATAAACTACATTTATAGGCAATGTGAGAACTTTATTTATAAAATAAATATAATCATTAAACTGTCAATTTACCCCCTTTATTTTAAAATATTAGCTCAAAGTTACATATATTTAAATCTTTATATTTTTTGTTTTAAAACGGGTAATTATTATTATTATTATTATTATTATTATTATTATGCTTTCCATTAAAAAGCTCCAGTAAAAAAAAAAAAAAAAAAAAAAAAAAAAACACAGATGGAGGAACGGGATAGATCTCCCACGCCACCGAACGTCGCATATTTTCAATGAAAGGATTCTCTGATGTTTACGTTAGTCGCTATGGTGACGGTGTAGGAGGCGGTTCGTATCTATGGCCAGTGACGTGCTGAGTCTGCTTTGAACCAATCACAGCTTAGCTCCGTGGCCATCCTGACGTCACCGTTAAAGCGAAATGGGCCGTTACTCGGTTGCTGAAACTCTACAACTGCAGCGAACAGGAGATATGGCTAAGCACCAACGGTCGCCTCGTTAAAGCCTTTGGCAGATTTCTCGTCGGTTTAACATTATCGTTTTACTACAATTAAACCCTGGACCCTGTGGTCTGATAGAAGCACCGACTAGATAAAGGGGGACTCTGTTGGGGGCGTTTCGCTGCCCGTTTGGATCGGGATGATCTCCAACTGCGGGGTGAGTGAATGCAGTTCACTACTACCTCCATAACCCTCATAGGTGCTGTTTCTTCTTATTCTTGACACTTAGCTACTTTGCTTAGTCCCAGTACTGGGGCAGAATTTATAAGTCAAAACAACATTAGATTTGAGTGAGACAGAATGTTTGATTGGATTGTATGTTTTTTTTTTATTTCCGTACTAAGCTTGCTGTGGAGAACAGCGGTTGGAAAAACTCGAGAAAGTTCGATTTATTTTTGCTTATTTTTTTCACCTGCACTTATTATATGTGGAGTAAAATGTATCCTTGTGATTTTATTGGTCATATCTATACGGCTAAAGTATGAACAGTGTGTCCCGCAGCAGTGCCTCAGTTCGCTGTCACAGCACAGTTTGGCGCTGTGTGTCTATGCAGTTGTCCTGAATGCGTTTCCAAGAGTTACCACTGAGGCGTATTCGGCCTGCTTACACAGCCGTAAAGTGTATACTGGTTAGTTTATAAGTGGTGTATTAACTTGGCTGCATCTCCCAGCGGCAGGTTTGAGGAACGTTGGGTTTACGGTTGCCCCTATGTCCTCTCTCGTACCCTCTTTCGCACTGCATTCTTGCGAGCCTGCCCGCTTCCATCACCAGGCAACCCTGCTGATTAGTGATGTGGCGCCCGAAGCCGAGCCGGCTCCTTGTGCCCACTCATAATGGGAATGAGTTACTCATTCACATGAACAATGGGGATTTATAATTATTGGCATTATCAATATTATTATTATTATAGCTTAATAGCAGCACATGTCAAAATATACTCAAAATATACAAGCAGTAAGTAACCATGTAATTAGGACCTGTGTATGGAGTTCATTTCTAGGCATTCTGTTTCAAAAACATCAATTTACAATAAATGTAATCGCAAAACCCTTTATAAGACAACTTCAATCCATGTCACAATAGAATATAATTTCAGTTCTAAAATAATTAAAGTCTTCTCCATACAATCCAATTATATAGTAACTTCCATATCAGATATGTTCAGTTTGTTTCTAATTTTAGTACTCTGCAGTCAAAGTCAATTGATTATCTAATGGCAGCTGGTAAACATTTGTCCATCTAAGGAAGCCCAGATAATTCAATCTTGTTGACTTGGCATCTGTCCTTCATTCTGAGCAAGCATATGGCAACAGTGGAGAAAACAACTCAATTTTTACAGCAGGAAACATCCATCAGAAACAATCTCATTGTTTACATCTATCTGCAACTTTCTAAAATTTTATTTATATTAATCAAGGGGTATAATCAGAAGCAGAAATGCTTTAAAAATCCCCACAGGGAAAATTTACGGCAGGCACCTGATTAAAATTTAAGAAAATAAGGCAGTAAAAAAAAAAAACAAAGAACAAAAAAAACCTGAAAATTTAATAAAATAATTCAAAAAAATATGTTAATTGGTGTTGTTATACAAAATTAAATCTCAAAACTTTTCTGAATTAGAATTGTGTAGCAGAAAGACGCGGATCTTGCTGGTGAGCTGAGCCAAATGAGTCGGATCCGGGAATGGAGACGGAATTGCTATCACTACTGTTCGACTGGTTTTCTTATTAAGGGGGGGGATAACGTTATCGCCTGTGGTCTGCAAAAGGCATTCCACCTCTGCGCGCATGTAATCAGTCTGTTCGGTACACTGCTGACATCAGAGTACCGCCTTGAGTGCTCCGGTACCATCATAGACCCGTTTCTTCTCAGTGTCATGTAACGCTATACGCCGGTTCAGAGCCACTTCGGCACAGAGCTCCGACTGTCTTTTTCCATTGTCATACGTCAGCTATGTCCTCTGGCCAGAGAATACTCGTTTTTATTTGGATCCTGGTGTCGCAGTCCAGGAATGCGTTTCCGGACACACGGAGCCTTCCAAGAGAACCACATCCATCTCGTCACCAACACGAAGTTCTGTAAATTATATTTTATTTTATATGTTTCACCAACTCAAAAACAAAATAAAATTCTGAAGACTAAATTTTACATCGTAATTGTATTCACCTCCTTTTGCTCTGGTAACATTAAATAAAATCCATTGTAAACAACTACCTTCAGAAGTCACCTTGGCAAAAACCCAGATGTGCATTTAATTTCATTATAAACCATTAGTGAAGAAATAGCATTATGATCACCAAAGAACCCAGCAGACAGGAGAAGAACAGTAGTATCCAAAGCGCTCAGCATCTTTTAGAAGATTGTTCACTGTATTTTTTGAAAATGGAAAGAGTATGTCTATGGCGCCACGTCAGACGCCTCAACACATAACCTTCCACCTAAACTGACAGACAATGAGAAAAGTAATTAGAGAAACAGGAGGTCACAGATTCACAGCTCAGATTGGAGAATCTGTTGACAGAATGCAGATCCACAAGACATTTGAATTTTGTTTCAAGCCTTCGTAAGGGACACTACCAACATATGGAAAATCCAGCTCTGATCAGATGACCCCTGAGTTTAATATTATTTTGGCCTAGAATTTGTGTATGGGCGGTACTGTGAAACACTTAAAAAAAATAATAAAATTATAAACATACAACAATTATTTATATGTCTGGAACAGTGCAAACCCATGCCAGTGTCTTAAGATCGACAGCTTTTTCTATGAAAGAATACCTGTCTACTGTAATTTTAACTTTTTTCCTAATATGGAATTCATTCATAAAAAAATTTATAGTTCATCCTAAGATTGCTAAAATACTCTGATTACTCTGTGAAAACAGTGAAATTAGAGGAACTTATTTTCAGCTCTCTGGATTTAACTCCTTTTCAACAAAAAAGTAAATTGTCATTTCTACAGTACAAGTCAAAAATTACCCAAATCTAAAAACTCATCGAAATATACAAAGCTTGTCATAAAATTTCCAATATGTTTTCAGATGACATTGTCTATATCTGGTGTAATGAAATCCTGTCACCATATCTCTAGATTTCATATTTTTGAACTTAAAAATTGCCATCTGTCTTTTCAAATAATAATGCCAGTAACAACCCAAATTATTAAAAATCACACAATCCAAATTCTACATTGAAATTCCAAAAATATTCGTAGATGACCGTGTCTACAGGAGAAACAGTTTGAAATGTTTCATGTACCTAGATACAATGCTTTTTCAATGAAAAAAAATATTTTTTAGAAAAATGTATAAAAATCTATGGTTCATCAACAAATTACCAAACTATTCGCAGCTGGTTATGTATATATGTTAGGATTGTGGCTGAAATTGTAAGTATACAAAATACTCTCCATCCAGTGGGACTGATCTTCAGTTACAAAAACACATATGCATGTTATTTGTAAAGATTATAGAAACCTTGCGTTATTTTCCTTCCATTTAACAATTAAGGCACTGCTTTATGTTGAATTATCATATGTAATCTCAATACAATTCTTCTGAGTTGGTGATTGTACCATGACATGTAGAAAAAAAATATCCAGGGATTTGAATACTTTTGCAAGGGACCCTGAAAGTGAAAAAAGGTTTTTGATTGAGCCATTGAACAGTCAGAATACATAATAATTAATTTCCCCTAGCTCAGTTGTAACATCCTTATAGTGGCAATGTATCAGAGGAATTTAGCGGATGAATCACAAAACACTGAGGCGCATTCTTAACTTTTCAAGATTATTTCTGACATGTTTTTAGTGTTTGCTCCAGCAGAGCTGTGGAAATCACCTCTGGCCTGCCCGGCTTCCAGAAAGTTTTAACGCTAGTCCTTTAAGAGTAAAGTGGAATGCCAGAGGAGCGCCGAGAGACCTGTGGAGGTCACGGGCGTCTGCTATATTTACCGGCTCTGTAACCTGATCCGTGGCATTCTGGACAGCCGTGCTCACACTATCTATCCTCTTGCTCTGTGGGTTCGCAGCGTCCCGAGTAGCGCCCCTATTGCTTTCTGTCCATAGACCCGGCTGCTCAGAACAACAAGGGTGAGCCTTCTCAAACCTCCATTTATCTTCCTGCAGGTAACCTGCTTGGTTCTGGTCTCAACTGTTTACTCAGCTTTGTAGTGATCTTCTATGAGGAGCTGGGCTGAGGGTTGGGGATAATATTTCAGAGTTCCAGATTTTTCTCGCATTAGTACAAGAAGCTTCGCTTTAAGTACGACGGTAATAAGCTGCATGTTTTCTTTCTAACAAACTCGACTAACCAATCCTCCTCGTGTGAGCTTTACGGGAGCAACTTTCCTAGATTTGATTGTAGGATCTCAAGTGTCCATCACCACTCTCTAATTATTGCTCGTTCATTTAAAGTTGAATGTGTGCTGTAAAGTTAAGCTTCTAGCTGCTTCACTTCTCTATTTATAGGACTTCCAGGCAATATGAAGTTCCTCAGACACTATATTTGTCACTCATGGAAAGGTTTTCTGGCATGTTAGCTGTCATTCTGCACATACAGTGTCGTGAAAAAGGATTTCCTCCTGTATATTTCCTCTGTCTATGAAGTTTTTTTTAGAACTTAAATGTTTCCGATCATTATCATCTGATAAAGTAGTAAATGCAAAAAGCACTTTTCAAATGATTTATTGAAGCAAAAAGGTCTTCAAACCAACCTTATCAAATATGAGAGATTAATTCACTTGTGGTAAAATGATAAATTAACCAGAGTAAACCACGTTTCTTCTGGTTCAGTTTCAGTCATCACACTCAGACTTGGTTACCACTAGAGCTGCAGAATCAAGAAATCACGTCAACTGAACCTGTCTGACAACAGGTGGGGTTTTAGCCTTGATTTAAAGGAATTCAGTATTTCATAATTTTTGTAGTTTTCTGGAAGTTTCTTCCAGATTTGTGGTGCATAGAAGCTGAATGCTACTTCTCCATGTTTGGTCCTGGTTCTGGGATGCAGCGTAGACTAGACCCAGAAGACCTGAGTGGGTCTTGAGGTCTTGAAAGTTGATACGACGACAACAGCTCCTTAATGTATTTTGGTACTAGACATTCAGTGCTTTATAAACTAACAGACATATTTTATGATCTGTTCTCCAAGGCAGAGAGCCAGTGAATTGGGGTGATGAGCTCTATCTTCTTGGTTTTAGTGCAAACGCGAGCAGCAGCGTTCTGGATGAGGCTGCTTCAGAAGCTTGAGGACTGTTTGTAATTAATGGAACCATGAATTCTGTTCCCTCTACAAGAAATATCTAAAGCAGAATGTCTGACCATCAGTTTGTAACTTTTAACTACATCACATTTGGATTAACACCCAGAAGTCCACCTGTTGCACTACTTTCATTCTTTTTCATTGTATTTGCTTTACACCCCGATCCTGTGTTCTCTCTCATTTGGCATGTCTGTGTTTTTTCACAGGGGTGACCTCTGTGTTTAAACTGTGGGGTTGCATCAGTAGGATGAGCTGCCCCTAAACCCATGAAGTCTGACGCACACTGCTACAAATACAGCAGGTACCAGCTTCCCAAACATAAATAAATGATAAAAAATATAAGTGAAGCGTTTTTATCATTTATACTTCAGTTTTTAAAGTCGATCAGAGTTTCTAGGAGCTTCTAATTGGTCACCCATGACTGTTTATCTGGAGCATAAATATGAAGGGGAACAGAGTGTATTTCTTTTAGGCTGGATGGGGCCCCATATTTATCTTGCCTTTACACACAGTGAACCGGATTGGGACAAAAAGCTTTAAAGGTCACTGTTAGGAGAACTGCAGCAAAGAGTAGCATCTTCTTCTTGCCAAGTTTCTATAACAACTGTCAAACACTGTCTACATGGCAACCAGTTGTTTGGGAGTGATGCCAGAACAACATATGCCATCACAAGTGCAATGCTGTCCTAAGACTTTAACTAGGACGTTGTGCTCTGGTCTGATGAGACTCAAATTGAGGTTTTCAGTAGCACTTCAGCTTGGCTTGGGCTGAAACAAAGGTTTAAAAACTTTAAAAAGAACTTCTTGTTTGCTGATATGTATGCTTGAAGCTCTGTGATGCTGATGCTTCCAGGGCCATTTTCTACAAAGGCCCTGGAAACATGCTTAGTTTGCGAGGCACCATGAGCACCATTGAAATAGCTGAAGATTCAATGGTCACTTTAAAGGCAGTGAATATGTTCACAAACTCTTATTTTTATATTATTTGTCATTAATTGGCAGAAATTAGTTTTCTGATTTAGACATTAAAGGGTTTGTATTTTTGTCAAAAAAAATTATTTTGTTGATCATCCATCCATCTTCTAACACCCTTGTCCCTAGTTGGGTCGGGAGGGGTGCTGGTGCCTATCTCCAGCTAACGTTCCGGGCGAGAGGCGGGGTACGCCCTGGACAGGTCGCCAGTCTGTCGCAGGGCAACACAGAGACAGACAGGACAAACAACCATGCACACACACACTCACACCTAGGGAGAATTTAGAGAGACTAGTTTGTTGATCATGATATACTTTTTATTGACACTGCAAATAAACAAAACCCGGTCCAGCCATACAATCGGTCAATATAAACCTTGTTGTCGCTTAAAACATTGGATGAAAAGTAGCAAGTTACTGCAGCGACATTTCCGTCATAATCTAGACGAGACCCAAAAATACAAAATCCTCCAGGTACAGCAGGTCACTGAGAGCGCTGACAGGCTGGATGGTTGAATGAATCACCCACCTGATGGTTTCAACTGATGTCAGCAACAGCTTTAATCAAAAGCAGGATTCGTTCTTTTAATCATAGAGGACACATTCTGTAAAGCTGAAGATTACAATTCTCTTGTCCAAATCATCTGTATTTTAGAAGGTCTTAATAGAAGTTGTTAGGATTATTGTCTCTAATCTTTTGTAGCTTATAACATCCATCAACATCAGTAAGTGGATCAGCAGAGATCGATAAGCTTTTTAATTAGTAACGGAATGTAAATGACCAAATGATTGAGTCAATGAATAAAGAATGAAATTGGTCATGTGCAGAGGGTGCAGCAGCAGTAACTGCAGCCCACAGATCCTGTCCTCTGCACTGTAGTCACGGCCTCGTGCGTGAGTCACCAACAGATGGTGGTAGTGATAAATGCTAATGGCCTTCTTTTCCTCCAGGTTCTTATTGTTGTCAAATTTAGACTGTTTAGTGAAGACTGTAGCAGATTTTGAGCATGAGTTCTGTTTTTCAGGTATTTAAAGGCCATTTGATGTGAAGTCAGTTTGGACTCAATTTGTCTCCTCTTTGAAATCAAGACATATAGGCAGGCACCTGTTTAGCAGAATTGGTGGTCTAGGTAACTTCTGTTTCTTACTCAGAGGTGGATGCAGTTTACTACTTTGGTGAATTCTTTAGTAAACGGTTGCGCTAAATTTTATTTGGTGTTGTCAGAGTAAAGAGAGATGAATCCTAATGACACTTTTGACACTTTTTAACATAAAAAAGTATTTAAAACAATGTATTCTTGTCTTTCAGGTCACAGTTAGATGTTGTGTTCTGTTGGTCTTTTACATAATTTGCCAATAATACACATGACAAAATGTGAAAAGGTCTAAGGTGAGAACCAATACGACCAGTTAGAATTTATGTATCTTAGTGATGATCTAACTCAATGGTGGAAAAATACTCTCTTGAGCCAAGCGTGGCATAAAGCTGCACCAAGTAACATGTTACTAATGTGGATGTGTTTGTAAATCCACAGGAGCCCAGTTGAGCATCTCAGTGTAACAAGAAGATCAATATCATGTAGTCCACTTGTCAGTGTTCTTATGTTTGGCTCAATGGAGGTCTGGTCGATGAGGTGAAGAAAAGGCCGTTTTATGTGCGACTAGCTGAATCAGTGCCACAGACATGTTTGTATAACAAGACATCATCATAACAACTTCAACCAGATGTTGTGATAGCTCTGTGCCTGTCACAGCTCTTTAGGTGAAGCAATGTTTTTCTTCATCCTCCTACATATTGCTGACTTATAAACTGTGAAATTAAAGCAGCCATGCTGTCTAAAGGCCAAGGTGGTGGGGCAGATCAACAGCCTCGGAAAGGCTCAAAAAACAGAATCAAGCAATAAAAGTTGAACCAATGATTTTGTAACAGTGATTATTACACTTTATTGCTTATTTATGGTCTCCTCAGAAAGATGTCATAGTAACATACTTAAAATGATTTTGGTGACACAAACGTCTGTCGTCTATAATTTTTAAGACAACAGGAAAGGAAAGACACCTTCTGGAATAAAAGGTGATTTTCTAGCCATAAAATACTGTGTTTCAAAGTGTTTCCAACCGTTCTCAGGAGCGTCGGACTGAGAAACAGTTCGTATAAGCTCAACAAATGTTCAGTTCCGCTAGGTTTTTGCTAACTGCCGCTGGTCCGGAGGAGCTGAGCGGGCAGGTGTGAGAAGGGGTGTTCTGTGAGGCGGAAGCTCAGCTGGAGATTGCAGCTCCAATTAGGAGCTTTGTGCAAATTGTTAGGGCTTTCGGGGTGCATGTTGATTTCTCAAACATGGATGAAAGAATCAAAGCAACACTCCAGGTATGTTCTTGATGGAAGAATAACATTCTAACACGAAATAAAGCTCAAAAAAGTTGATTAGCTTTTAGTCAGAAAAGTTTTTACCCAGGTTTTCGGCACCACTTTTACGCATGTATGCTTGCTCACACATTTTAGTGCTCTTTATTTAGAATCTTTGTAGATCAGGCCCCAAGTATAGCTTTTGGGAAAGGCATCCAGGAGGTACATTTGAATGAATTACAAAAGTACTGTAGCAATATCTGCTGAGACATTAGACCAAATTCAGGTGTTTTTTTTTATTTTTTTATCATGCACAGTGATGTTTGGGTAAAACCAAAACATTTACATTAGAATAAACAGCTGCTGTCAAAGCACAGTGGTGGAGGAGTGAAGGTCTAGGCTTGTTTTACAGCTGCAGGTCCAAAGTGTCCTGCCATTGAGTTGGCCGTAAACCTATCTGTTCACCGAATGTAGTCTTAAATCAAATGTCAGGTCTTCTGTCTCTCACATTTTAGGTCACAATGACCTAAAAGTCATTTTGACTTTTAGGTCAAAATGAGTCATAAACAAAAAAAATAATCAGTTGTACAGAACGATATGTGAAAAGAAAGACATAAATCAAAGTGCCCTGAAGGCCCAGTCAAAGTCCAGACCTCAGCCTGATTAAAAAGCTGTTGTGGAGAAAAAACATGAGTTCTGCAGGAAGCAGTGCCTGCAAACCTCAATGAATTCATGCAATGTTAAAAAAGGAGGTGGTCAAAATTTCTCCTTGACATATAAAGTTTTACTCTGTACAAAAAACAACTGCAAATAGTTATTGCTTCTGAAGGTGAAGCAATAACAGTAGAAACTGTTGAATCATGGGGTATTCTTGGTTTACACTTGCCTTTGTTATTTGAATAAATAATGATAGTGAGGAAATCTGTTTCTAGGTCAAACCCTTAAACTGAAGCAGAGTTTAATTCTATTTGGATGCAACTCTGTGTCTACTTGGTTTACCATTTAATTCTCCTTTTTATCATATCACTACAGTTTCAACCCACTCTGAGCAAATATTATGCTGAGGAAATATTAAGAAAGATGCAAGATTTGAAGTTCATTTGAAGTCCTTCTGCAGTTTCGGAGGACTAAGATATAAAAGCCATTGCTGTTAATGTGATCTTTATCATTGGTTTAAGCAATTTTACGTGGAGTAAAATTTTGGAGCTCATAAATGAGTCATTTTCTTCTGTGACAGCCTTGTTAGTCTGAATGAATTTACTTCTCTCTCTCAAATAATGAGCTGAATGCCAAATGCAGTGTTACTTTGTCCACTAGTTTCTATTTTTTCTTGGTTGTTGGGTAGATTCATACTAGCTTAGCATTGCTCTGGGATCCAGTTCCACATATTGAAAGTGAGGTTCGTAAAAAGATTTTGGCCCAGTTTTCTGAAACTTGCCCCGTAGGTGAAACCTCATCTCTCCATCTCAATGCCAGTAGGCAGCTGCTAGTAACCTCTCTTGGACTGCACCAATGCAATCATCTCTGCCACTCAGTTGAAATATTTTTAATAGCGATGTCCTAAAAGCTTGGTGCACCCGTTACATCTCTTATGTAATGGGTGCCAGTGGTCTGATCTCTTCTTTTTCCAGCAGTACAGAGGCTTGTTGGTCAGAATCCTGTAATTTTCTTTGTCTGAAGAAAGGACAAGAACATAGCTACCAGTCTGCAGCTTTAATAGGAAGTTTAAATTGGCCATAACTTGTTGCTACTGTAGCCATGGTAACTGTCGGTTAGCACAGCCTCCTGGGAGGCTGAAAATGTAGAATATCCAGAATGTGTAAGTGTGTGAGTTTTTGTTCCTGTTGTAACATGTGCAATTCATACACTATAATGATTATTTGGCAAATTCTGTGTCCGTGTTCCAGTTCATAGTCGCAACCCCTGAATACTTTCACATTGTCAAATTCTATGTTGTTTATTGCCGTTTTATGCGCCAGCACATAACTGCAAAGTAAAATAAAAATTATACATGATTTTAAAAAAATGTTGACAGGTAAAGTCAAACAAATCTGGCTCTACTCTAATACCTTAAATAAAACTTAATGCTACTAATTCCTTTCAAAAGAAGGCTGGGCAGCCTATTAGAAGAAAAGCCCATGATAAGTCTGGAGGACTTGCAGAGATTCTCTGCTCAGGTGGAAGAAGCTATACATAGGACAACAACACTCTACAAGTCAGGCTTTCATGGTACTGTGGCAAGAATTAAACCCTTATTAAAGTGGCAGTATTATGAACTTTCCTGGCACATAGTGCCATTTAATAGTACTATCAAGTAGCTGTGTTACTTAGGTTGTTATAAAAATGCTGTACATGTCAAACATAACTTCACAATTTGAAACTGAACACCTACACAAACTGGGATCTTGATTGATTGGGGACAGCTCTGGCACTTTGAACATGGTCAATACAGTCCTTAGACAGGTGTACATGTTTTGTCTTGGTGAAACACTGAATGATGGATGATATAGCACAGTGTGGTACTACCGGAATATAGCTAATGTGTCCTTTCTAAGCATTATTGGTAATTTTTATCCTCTTTCCACATGTTGATAGTATGTGGTAATTAATGCAGAACAGCGAGCCATCACTGAAAACAACAAGACCCCACTCGCCAGTCCCACCCTTCAAGCATAGCCATCTCTGCTCCGCTCTGGGACAGGCAACCTGCAGCAAACCTGAAGCTAGTCACTGAGCCACCCTGTGGGTGAGACGGGGTGCTGTAATTAGTCCAATATCTGTCTCCAGATGGCAAGCGCAGATGTTCTCTCGTGCTTGGTACACAATATGGCAAGCTTTATTCTAGTATGGTTATCTTAAGCAACTGGAACCTTCATGATGTGTGTAGATTTCCTCTCATCTCCATCGGTTCTAACTAGTGATTGGTAATTATTAGTTTATTTTTATTGTGCAAAATTTTTTTTTTTTTTTTAAATAGCGTGATTAATACTTTAGTAAGGGCAATTAACACTTATTCAATACTAATGTGACATTCGTGATAAAGGTTGTTATTAAAAGTGAAGCCAGAAGATGACTTTGTCCTCTCAGATTCGGTAACATTAGAGTCCATATAATTCTTCCCTTTTGTGTCAGAATGCTAAAACCTAAACAACCCTGCCAAACTATAGAGGATCACTCTACTTATCTTCATCATCTGGCTTCATCTGGTTGAACATGGCCTGCTTTTGCATATGCTGGCCTGCCTCCATCTGAGCGCTCATGTACCTGGTTCGGATCCATTGGCTGAATTATTGATGAAACCTTTTGATGTTGAAAAACAGATTGAGAGAGACCATAAGAAGGCTATGCCAATACAGAGGAGAATATTCTGAGGAAAAGGAAGCCCACACTCACAGAGGGATGAAGGAAAAGCAGGAGAGGATAGGCAGCAGTAAGAGAGGCGAGATCAGAGCAGAAAGAGTGAGGTTAAAGAAATAGGAGCCTCCCAGGATGAACTCAACACGGATCAGCAACATTGGATACTTTTATTTATTCAGATGCTTCTGCACATGTGAACAGGAGCCTCTCTGAGGCTTTGCTGCAACAGTAACACTCTAGGCTGCCAGCCATTACTTCCACCTCACACACAGACTTGTATTCATCTGTTGGAGAGACATCTCAATGGTTGGTGATGGGGAGAAAATATTCAGCTTGACGTGTCAAAATAATCTGTTTAATCTGGATTTATAGTTAAAATTCTGTGAAATAAGGGTTCTTGTTGACTTTTCCAGCGAACAAGATTTAAATCACAAGGGAACGTTTTCCATAGCTGCATGCACACAGCCCCATGAGTTAATATTTTGTTGAACCACCTTTCCCTGCAGTTAGGCATGTTTAAGTCCAGTACATCTCTGCCAGTCTTTCACATCTTGGCAGACCTTTTTCCATTTCTACTCGTTGTTTGCCAAGTTGCTCCAGATCAGGGATAGAGAGCAGCTGTGAATATCAGTGTTCAAGTGTTGGTAGAGATCAACATTAGGATTTAGGTATAGACTTTGACTGGATACATGAATGTCAGAGATTTTTTTTTTTGCTACCTGAATATATAAAAATCTGCTAAAATTGCAGCTTTGATCACAATGTGAAATCAGAAAGAGCCGAGAGAGGAGCACTGTTGGCCTGAAGTTGTGCTTATTGGGTAATTACACGGATCATATTTGAAAGAAGGCAGACATTTTAAATGCAAACATTATAAAGGTATAAAAGAATTTTCTCAAATTGAAAATGTAAACTCTTGATATTTGGCATTTTAATTCCTGCATATGCGTTGGCGTGAACTAGAGTAAATCTGCTGGATATGAAGAAGAAAAACTGTAAACAAAAGTATCAATATCATCATGCTAGTATCAATCCAATACTAATACTCACCTTGACATAAATAACATAGAAATATTTAGATTGATATGCCCAGCCCTACTATGCACTAATATGTCATACTTTTGCTCATAAAAAATCCAAAATGACAAAGTGCAAGGGGTATGAAGACTTTTACAAGACACTGAAAATTGCAGCCCTGTGTGTTTTTTAAATGTCACAGTAATAATGGACCTGGGGTAATCCAGAACTAGAGGTTGGAGAACTCTGATAAAAACTGACTCTTAGATTTCAGCAGGAAGACTGCAGTCAAACCACGACGTTTTTGCTGTAAATACCTTTCAAGAACTGTGAAGCTGCAGTTGCGTTATTTCTGGTGTGTGGTTGCCAAGGTTACTAAGTGTGTGGTTAGTGGAGTAAGATCTGCAGTGCCAGGTCCAAGTTTTTGTCTAGTTGCCAGCTGTACAAATGCACCAGCTTGCTCTTTCAACTCCCCAGTGGACTAAGGAAGAGATTCCCTCACCTTTCACCTGTCCTGCCAGTCTTAATCCTGTTCCTGCTGTATTTGGAAACAGTCATAAAAACAGCTGGATAAAAACTGATGTGCCATAAATATTGGGAGGAACAGTGGGCTGCAGTAATGTGATCAGTAATAAATGTAGGTAAAGAGGCTCAAATATTGATGGAATGCTAAAGGCAGGGTGATGAGTGCATGTATGGGTCAGTTTTTACTTCTATGATGCAGGCTGACAGCAGATGTGATGTGATGGCAGATAAATTCCTGAATCATTCGTTCAGAGCTCATGGGAGGCACAGATGAATAATGGCCTGACTCCTGCCTGCTGTGTTGCTGTGGTGTTTGTATTGATTCCATTGTTGCTGATGAACTAATACAGTGCTTGTGTCTCTTTGCTGTGTCTGCAGTCGATGCAGTCTTCCAGAGGCTCCCCCTGGCTGAAAAACCAGCAGCAACAGCAGCATGTCCCGCGTCTCCTCCACCCCCAAACGCTATGCTGGGTCTTCCTACACCAGCCACTATAGCTCCTACAGCCCCTCCCTGACCCCGGGCCTCAGCACCTATAGCGAGCGGGACCGGCTGTCCACCTACAGGTCCCCCAACTCCACTTCCTCCTCAGGATACTCGTCCAGCTACCTGAGCAGCTCCGTCGCCCGCGGCCGCAACTACAGCGCCTCTTCGGACCCCGATCGAGACCGGGGTCGAACTATCCCTCGCACCGACATCCTCGGGAGTAGCAGTAGCAGCAGCAGCATCAACAGCCGACGGAGTGAGAGCCTCAGCAGAACCCCTGTCAAGAGCTACGGAGCATCAGGTCTGAGTGGGGGGTCTACCTACTCAGGCTACAGCTCCTACCAGTCCAGCTACCTCGCTTCTTCACCGGCGGCCTCCAGCATCTCACTCAACAGAAGAAAGTCTGTTTCCCAGAGTGACCTGAGCAGGGACTTGTCCTCCCTGAGCCTCAGCGATGCGTCCACCTCCTTCACCCCATCCTCCTCCACCAGTACCCTACGGAGCTACCACAGTCGAACTAAAGACGTGCCCGAGTCGTATGACGTAGGCTCCAGACTGGGCAGCTCGAGCCTGTTGCGGAGCTCCACTCAGGAGGCCTTCAGTAGCAGCAGCAGCAGCAGAGCATATAGCTCCTCGGCATGGGAACCAAGCAGCAACGGGATGTCTGACACCCCGAGCAGGAACTCCACAGTAAGTCTTCTTTTCTTCTTCTTCTGCTTTTACATGTGTGCTCATCCAGATATGATCAATAAGTAAGCTGATGGAGGCTGAATAGAAGCTAAGCTGCAGTTTTTGCTACTGATGTCTTCTGCCCAGCTCTGCTTTTGTTTCATTGAGTCTCCATGTTGTAAAGGAAAGCTTAGTGGACTCACATTGCAACTGGTAGAAGTGTTTCTTGACCAGGTGGGGGCGCTGTTTGTCAAATTACTTTGAGTTTCCTTTGAGTACCAAACATATTGATTTACTTGACTTTCTATGGAAATATTTTGAACTTCTAAATAGAAAGTCCAGATTATCCCACCCCCCTATATTATATGGAGTAATTGACTGTGTGTAATTAGCTTCAGTACCCACAGTGATAAAATGACCTCTTGGACACTTGATACCTGTTAAAGCCAGCAATTATCTCACTATACTTTCCTGAGTGAGCTTGGTCTATAGGCCACTTTGGCCTCACTGAGTTCAGTATTTATGAGTTTCCTTGGCAAATATATATGTGTATATAGGGGTGTGCGTGTGTGTGTTTGTATTTGTGTTTTGTTTGTTTTTATGTATGATTGCATGCTTGTATTTGATATTTTAATAGCACATTCATATCAGTTTTGATGACTTCTATCTTTCTGGAAGTTGTTACCTCCTTAGGTTTAAAGGCAATAATTTACAAATATATTAATGGCTTTCTGTCTAGCCGTTCCTTGAGCAAGGTGGCATTCTGGGTATTGTAGTTTGTTCTGTTTTATGGATAATAGTTGCCCGGTGAGGGAGCTGACTGGTCTGTTGCCAGTGTAGTAGAATTGATGTTTACGTTTGAGCTTTGCGCATTATAAATAAATGTTGTTGACTGTTAAGTGAACTAAGAAATGTCACCTGGTGGTCTGTGTAAACAACAGCTGAACTTTAGGCTTTCAGCATGTATTCAGAAGTAACAGAGCGTGTAACAAAAACCTAGTGTGGTGCTAACAGTGTATGGTGGTCCTCATAGAAACCTGGTAACAAGCATAGCTTCAGGCAGAAATAACTGCACGTGTCAAAAGCATGGGTTCACTGCACACGAGTGTGTAGTGCAAATATATGGGTGACACTGTGTCACGCAGATTAAATGGGTGGTTGTTAACTGTGCCCTGTCCAATATGATGTGTTCGCTGTCCCACACTGATGAATTTGGTGGTGAATCTGAGGAGACTGGTGGTGGTTGCTGTCTTGTGACTGAAGACCATCTGAGAGATCTGATCATCCACTGTACGGCTGGTTCCTGAAACCAGAGCTGGGTCACTTCAGTTCAGCCATCTTCAAACAACATATTGAAGCTGGTATATTGTCTGGATTTCAACCTAATTGTGAAGATTCAGCTATTTGTCCTTTTGGTGTCTGGAATGATTATTCAACAAGTTATTTCATCTAATCTTAACTGCAAGAACCATGTGTTAACTAAGAACTGTGTGCAACACAATTTATTCCTGGTAGAACTTAAAATGTTTAGCGAGCTAACTACATTTGAATCAAAATTCTATATAATCGACAAAATAAGCAATACTCTCAATTTAATTCAGTTTAATGGCTCATTAAGAGGCCACCACAGTGTTGAATCAATGACCATACAGGGAATAAAGGCTTAATAAAGACCTTAAAGCTCAAGAACATTCAAAAGCTATTCAATAATGATCATAAAAAGTAATCTAACATTGAAAACTCAATTGATAAGTTAAAACTGTTATTGTCAAAAGAAACAATAAAATTAGCCAAACAAATACACTTTTTTAAAAATTACTAATATTATATTAAACATTTCACTTATTATGGACTAGTGAAAAGCAGAATAATGTCAAAAACCTAAACAAAACAATGATCTTCCTGTATGGGAACAGGCAAAGAAACAATGGCTGTCGCAAACTGGCTTAAGCAGAGTTGAGAAACAATGGCATGATCAGCTTACCTGGACTTCTCTGGAAAGCAACGTCTCTCCTGGTAGCCCCAACAGCTCAGTCCATGCCCTCCTTGGTCAGCCGGCACAGTAACAGGGGTTTGGTTCACCGTATTTCAATAAAGGGGGAGTACTCCCCTTACTGAAAAAAAACTTTTGCTTGGCTGCAGATGGCCTTCATCCAGAAACTTCCAACTGTGCCCTCTCTCAGGAGGCTTCTCCTTGATTCTTTGTCCTTGTTGTGCTTCACACCAACAGGTGAACCTCACCAGCTTATTCAAGGCAGTGTGCACCTCTCCATGGTGGTGGATTTGCTGCTGCAGGACATATGAGCACCAGACAGCTGTACCACATATTGTTTCTCAGCCAAGACCAGTCCAAAATGTAGGGGAATTTTCCAAAACTCTTAACAGCTTCTTAGATATATTCATTGGGAAAATGAGCTCATTTGACCTTTGTGGATTTTAGCACCTTAGCAAGTAGATTCCAATTAAAAACCAACAAGCACTTGGATCCATTTTCCACAGATATGATTGTAGATTGTGTCATGTTCACATTCTATACCAACAAATGAAATTATGTTGTTCAGTTTCAACAGGAGCACACATAGTAATAGTTTAAGCCTCATTGTAGTCATCTTGTTTAAGACACAGGATACAGCAGAAAATGCCTTCCATGTTTAAGGAAGCAGCTTGTCTTTTTCAACATATGATTACCATTTAGTTTAAAGATGCAACTCACACAGGGGTAGATATTTAATTAATTTTATGCTGACTAATCTCACATGAATTAGAGTTGCTAATCCAGACACTCTCTATTAGCAAAATAGTAGGACCAGCTATTTCCAGGCCATAAAAAACAGGAACTTTTTCCAAAGGCTAGTTATAGCTTTTAGTATATGTTGACATTTAAAGAAGTCTGTCACAAATATTAAAATAAGAATGTAAAAAAAAGAATAATGTTCTATTTGCTTTCAGATTCTGAATTGAATCTGAGATAAAGAATTAAAGGATAGTCTTCCTCCTTTATTCTTCCTCATTTGTTCCGGTACCACTAGCAGCAAAACAGCGCCACACAATGCTTCCACTACCTTGCTTGGCAGTGAACATTCTTTTTGTCATAGTGGCTAAACAGCACAACCCTTGTCTTGTCTGAGCAGCAACCTTTTGTCCATGGGGACAGTTATAAATTGCAATGACTGATAAACCCATTTCCAATCTTGTCCTAAATGAAAATCTGAACCACATCTGTTCTCTTCTGCCTTTTTTTAATGCCATCTTGTCTAACCATACATCTAAACAACTATCACCTGTCCTAAATCACTCCTGTTGTGTGCATCCACTCCACCTTCAGTCCATTCTCCACTCAACCTTCAGTCCATTCTTCACTTCCTTTGTGCAGTATCCTTATTTAAACTCTTCAGTCTCCATGTTTATACCACAAATACGTAAGAGATGTCTCAATTTCCACAAAAGTAATTGAAATGAGTTTATCAGCCACAGTTTGTGGAATACATGCTAGTTCTCTTGTTATTTTTTCCCTCTTTCCAGCAACTGCAGTCCATCTAGTCATGCATCCATACAGTCCTCCTCCCCTCATTGGAACATCATTGTTTACAGCCACATATACCAGGATTGAAGACTATCCTAAAATAGGTTTGGCAGAGCCAGGTAAATCCAATCCTGGTGGTTTCTTAGAACTTTGCTGAGGAAAAATAGCAGCTGCGTGTGCTGTTGTGCTTCAGTGATGAGTAAGACAAAGTGGATGACACAGCTATCTTTGTTTTTTCTGCAGATTCATTCATCTGATCAAACCTGGTCAGAGTCCATCTTCTTGTTGTTGCTTTAAAATTCTTAGAAATTTTCTAATGATTAGGTACAGCATTTTACTTTGTAAGCAGCACATTGTGAGTGTTTACTATACAAACATGCAATAATTAGGGGTGTAACGACACTTGTAGCTCACAAGACAAGGCAGTACATAATGTTGTGTTCATTAGAATGAGACCAGGTATATCACATGCTGCAAAGCAAAAATGAGCATGAATGTACCTTTACTTTACTAGCAAATAAGGGTACATTTGTTGATATCTGTCTTTGAAATTTCCAGTTCATCAGTGAGCTGTGAACACAGTTTCTCTTGAAAAACCTCCCTGAGGAACAGTAATAGATTCAGTTGTACCACTGACCAGGTAAAAAATCTCCAGGATCCCAGATCAAAACAGAATTTAAAAACATTATTTATTATAGTTGTGGTAGAGGCCTTCTCCCTCTACCACAACAACAGGCTCATTCCCTGTTGTGAGATCTGACACTAAGTGAAAAATGTCCTCTCTCTTACCTGCCGATGAGTTTTGGTGTTGAAGAAGGTTTGCAATGGTCTTGTTTTGTATGGTGTGTTTGAGAAACTAGAGGTCGTCAATATACTGCATTTATTAGGCACACTGTTCGTGACTGTAGAGTATAATCAGTGTTTTATAGAGAAAGGTGTGAACTTATGATCACTTCACAGCACCTTTGAAAAACTGGCAAGCTACAGAAAAAAATCTGCTGCCTCCACTGATGTAAAGTAGAATTCTAGGGGATGCTGCAAAAGCTAACAGTACTTCACCACATAAAGTCACATGCTGACAGTAACTAGACTTTCCCGAGTCTTGGCTTTGATGAGAATTATTGTACCCTTTTAGTACCATGAGATCACTTGTTACAATGTCTCATTGCACTTTTTATTAATACTAAATGTTTATTAATGACATCTATTTAGACAGTGCAGTCATTGGATGACTTTGATTCAGTCTGAACAATAATAACAATTTGTGCTACTTTTGGGATCCCCCCCATAAATTGGGCTACATATTTTTACTTGTTTAGAAATATGTGATTGCATTCAGTTTTGTACATCAGATTAGGAATTTTGCAAAAAGCACTGCTGTGATATCACCTTGCTGTTGATAGCAGTGTGTCGAAAAACAGTGTTAACTTTTTGGTCCCACTTTCTTCCTTCAGTTTCCACTGACAGGCAGTAAGACTAAGGTGGCTTAGCTGGGTGTAACATGTCTTGATTTTTTTAACCTCGATTTGATTGTTTGGGCCTTGTGTCTAGACTTTCTGTTGAGCAACATTAACAATACATTTAAACTGTCTGACTCTCCATTCTCCCACTTGGTCAGACAGCTTATGGTTTGGTTTAGGAAAGAAAAGCCACAATCTGGCTCATGTTTGAGCTTTTTCTTTGTTTTCAGGCAAAGAGGGTCAACATTTCATTGGCTGAGTTTTGTAAGCTGTTATTGTGAGTCTGTTTGATTGGGTTTGTAGGTCAGAGTGTAGACTGTCTGTGAGGAAACCTTACACTTACATAGCTGAGTAGTGCTTTGCACAGCGCCACTTACTGTCCGTACCTGTACCAAGATCCTGATGTCCAGGGTGGCACAATATTGTTTATACTGAAAATATAAAACTGCAGTTTCCAAGTTCTATTATTACACAGAGTACTACTTAGACATGTAAACAGACTCCATCTAGTTTATTCTTAAACTTATTATCAAGTCCACGGTTACTATGGCAAGAGCCTGTGCAGGACTTTCTGACTTCTCTTCTTCTTGTAGAACTCTACTTTTCCTGTCAGTACATCTGATCTTGACAGACGGCGTCGTCTGCTGTCTAAACATCTTGAAGTCGCTTCATGGGTTCAACCAAGAATTTCTGTCACAGAGCAGAGTCTTGTGTACAGCATGTCTAGCCACCAAATTAGGGCTGTTATGTCACCCAGAAACGCAGGGCTACAATGCTGTCAAGGAATGAAGGCAGATCAGTGTAGGAAAGTCTTTGTGATGGCCCAAGGATCTCTTAAGTACTGACCCAAATTGTCTTAAAGCAACTTTTGTGACAAAAAAAACCAAACATAATTCTAAACCATTTGGCAGTTTTGCCAATCCCAGCAGATGTCATGAAGGTCACCATACCAGAGAAATCTGGAGAGCAGGACTGTTTCTTTAAATGAATCAGACTACAGTAATGTAAACTAAAAGGCCCAAGGAAAGAAAAGATGGATTAATACAAACATCTGGCCCAATATTGATTTCTAATATTAATATTGCTGTAATGACAGATAACCAGTATTTATCAATGTTATATACATTTTGTAAAAACAGCTTTAAAAAATTGCTGTACTGATGAACTCCTTCACATCGAGAGGAGCCAGTTGAGGTGGCTCGGGCATCTAGTCAGGATGCTTCCTGGACGCCTCCCTGGTGAGTTTTGTTTCAACTTTGTGTCTGTCTCCGCTTCATAATTTTGCAAATCAGCTCATTATTTATAAACCAAACAACTATTTAAAGGAAGAGATGTTATAGCAAAAAATCCTTCTCTCTGTTATTTCGATTTCTCCCGTGGTTGTACAGCATACTTCATTATCTTCTAGTATACTGACAGAGAATTCTGTCCTGAAGCACTCCGTCATACTGGGATCTTCAATGTATTCCCAGTGAGGCATCACATAGTCTTCCATAAATGACTGTAAAATATATTGATCTCCTCGAAAATGAATCTGTTGCTCATAAGCTATGTAATGGACCAACACAGAGTAGTATATGTTTGTGAAGTAGACGGAAAAAGATAAACTGATTTTAAATTTTTTTACATGTAAAGCTCTGGTCACTACTCAGTGTTTGTGAAGGTTTCAAATGCAGGCAGGAGACGGCATGGAGGTTAACAACAGGGTGAATTGCAACGTTAGTTTTCTTCCAAAGAGAATTGTGTGAATTTTGATGGCCATAATCTGTCCTGGATTTTGTTTAGAGTTACACATGTACATATTTGTGAAATATGTTAAAAACCACATACCATTTTCTAAATATTTAAGTTGCAATTTGTGGTCGTGATATGACAAAATGTGGAAAAGTTCAAAGGGGAAGTCAACTTTTCCAAGGTCAGATAATGTGAATATATTGGGGAAAAGCATGTATCCAAAGGCAATTGTAGTCTGACATTTGTTAGATAACACCACTATGACCTGCTTCTTGCGTCAGATATCAAACCAGACACGGACTCTTTGCCCCCTTCTGATGTTGTAGTTTTCCAGCTCAGAGATTTAGACATTGGTCTTTCTCTCTCTCCCCCTCCCTCACTCACACAGCCCGCTGGTGGAATGTGCTCCTTGGTTATTTGTCGTGTACACACCAGAGCCCCGGTCACAATCTTGTTGCAGGGTACATGCTGCTCTTCCTTCACTTTACACATGAGTTCCTCTAAATTCATGCACTCTCACACACAGATGCTTTTTGTATTGAGAGTTAGATCATATGATTAATTCATGCAGGGTAATCAAAAGGCTGACGTTATCAAAAGTTTGGATTTCCCAGTATGATCATTCAGTGTTACTGCCAAGAATTGGGAAGTGAGATACAGAACATTCTGTTGATTTCTTTCATTAATAAGAGTCATTCTTTAGGAACATTATCTGAGTCAGGAAACCTATCTAAACTACATGTACCACCAGTTGAAAATGGAAAGAGAACACCTAATGAAGTCAAATTTTCAGCCAGGAAGGTCGGAATAGGGCCTCAAGCAACTCCAAGTTTAGTATTCAACATGGCTGCACGTAACAAAAATGTGCTAAAGGTTGCTTAAATAAACTATGAGCATTTCTGATGGTATCTTTAAACCATTGGAAGGTGTAATGGTATTAAATACCTACATACTTCTGAACATGTTCCATTTGTATTTTAACTAATAAGGGAAATAAACTATTGTCAGCTTTGTTTGGGATAAGCAGTTAGCCACCACAGTTATTAGCCAATCCCATTGTTTTCCATCTTGCAACTATGAGGTTTCCAACGTAGGTGTGACGTTATTCCTGTCTCCAAGCTCTGACCTCTAAGATAAATCAAATACGGCTTTAAAAAGCAAGTCCTTTTGACTCAGATTCAACCTCTGTCACCTCGTCTCTTAACTCACTTGTTTACTTGCTTGGGAAAATTTGAGCACTCAATGATACTTTAACTGAGACATACTGATGAGTGTCCTCTTGAGCCTGGTAAACAAGTTAAGAGAGCTAATATCTTTTGCCGTTACATCAATGTGTTCTGTGGTCAAGTATACAGTGTTTTCAAAGTTAACCTTTTGCAAGAGCTACTCCCATGTTCAGCTCACACAGAAAAAGGTTTAAATTGATTATGTTTGTAGTTCACCATTTAAACTCTGCAAAATTTCTAACCCAAACACAAAATTGTTATTTTTCTTTTCTGATTCATAATCAGTTGTCTACAAACAGTTTTTCATTGGTGGTTGACAATCCCATCATGTAACATATCATAATTTCCTTTCTTGTTTAACAATAGGAAATGACATACCATGGGCTCGGAGGCAATTAACAAGTACCTTTAGGAGATTCAAAAAGTTCTCCTTACCTGACCCAACCAATAAAACAACAGTGTGTTTTTATTTTCTGGAGGATATTTTGATTAAATAATATTCCTTCTACTATAGGAGACCAAAAAGGCCTTGGGAGGGGAGCAGCGCGTAACATATGTCACTTCAACTTCCTGTTAAACAACACCTCTGGTTTTGGGCAGCGCTCTATGCCTTTAAAAAATGTTGTATACAGAAGTGTCAACAGTTCTGTTAAAACTATCCATGGCTAAAGACCAGTAACCTTTTCTGTCTTGGCACACAGCAGTTGTCCCAATGAACCATGATGCTCCTAATATGAGTCCCCTTAAAAGGGCAGGGTAATTCTTTGGTCACCACTTATTTCTAGTCACAGTCAGAAACTGGGGTTTGGAAAATATTCCTTTTACCAAAGTGCATTGCCTATCTTATTGTCTAAAAGTAGTCTCCTTCCTTTAGTATGACTTTTCTTCCTCACTTCCCTCCTGTTGTCCTTGATCACTTTAAGTGTGCATTATACCACTGAATACCATAGGTTTTTTTTTCTCCATGAAACCTATAATCTGGTAAATTAAATAAAATACTCAATTATTGATTTGTACATTTGATGATTTCTCTCACTCTTCAATGTCAGAGATCTTAATAAGTAAGAAGTTTTGTCCTTTATGTCTGGGTAAGAACAATAACTTCAATAGTTACAATTAAAATGCTATGAACCTATAGCTGGAACTTATGTGATACAGACTGTTTGTTCTTGGACAGTTTCAGAACAATGATCAACCTGTTATTATGATAGCCTGAAATAAACTCCCACTCAACCCTTGCTATTGTTTGGCCAACTGATGAGTCACCAAAGCCTGAAAAAAGACTGCCTCTGAAGATGCAGAGTCTAATTTTAAAACCACTGGACCCATCTATTGTGCCCAACATTTAACTACTCCATATGTTCTCATAGTTCTGTAGGGGTGATAGAGGTGAAAATGGTGATACTAAAGGTGTCTTCAGTAGAATTCATACATAAACAACGCAAATTATCCTTAGAGCTGATCTGCCAAAAAAACAGAAAGAAGTTGAAGAATTGACCTCTGCAGCAAACAGATTCTACTCAGATATGAAGTGCAGTGGGGAATATTTAATTGTTTTACAGAGTGACCATTGAATTACTGATTGTTAGCAAAGCAAATGGCAAAATACTGTTTCCTCAAGCACTAAGAACATGTTCACAAATGAATCATACATAGATTTGTGTGTGGTAGATATTTATTGAGATTCAAACTACTTGAGTACAAATAAACCCCTTGTAACAGCGACTTCCATTGCAATTCAAACATATGGCAGCCATATTGGATTTTTTATGTCTGGATTGGTGGTTAAAATCCATCTTTCCATCTTTGAATTTTACCATTTTTGTGGGCTTGGAACTCAAACATTTTTACTTTAAACATGCAAAAGTATAAGAATGTTATCGGTGTTTGTATAACAATCTGGCCCTATGTGAAAAAAAAATCTTTTTACTTGTGGCAGTAAACTACCACAACATTCTAGAAACAGAATGTCATACCAAAAGTGTGGAGGTAGCATGATGATGTGGAGTAGCTTCTCTTTTTTTTGGACCTACATGACTTGATTCTACTTTTTATTAAAATGTAATCTGAAGAAGAATATCCAGCTATTAGTTTATCCCTTCAAGGTCAAGACATTTGGGTTATGCATCAGGACAATGATTCATAGCACACCACAAATTCCATCTTTATCTAAAAAAATAAAATTAAAAAAAATTAAAAACTTAATGAAAGATTGGAGTAGCTTTGTGAAAATCCTAAACAAAGTTAAGCATGACCTTACACATCCTACAAAACCATCTATAGTACCTTAATTGAATCAATTCTATAAAGAAAAGCAGGTCAGAATTAACACTATTTTTTTTTCTTGCTTTGCTTTGGCTTTGCTTTGACTGTTGTTTCCGCCAAGGGCACAACAACCTGTAATTAAATTCTGGGGGCATTAGCTCTTTTCAGAAAGGGCCATGTTGATTTGTAAAGGTTTTATTCATTAGAAAATTTAACCGTTTTAAAATACTTTTTTCTGTTACTGATTACTCTTGATTACACACTTCATATTAGATAAAGTGAGTCTTCGTCTAATATTACAATTTTTTTTCTATATAAAAGTACGAAAAAACGCAAAAAAGAAACAAACAGAAAAGTTTTTCACAGCTCTGTCCCTTGTATGACTTTGTCTTGGTAGTGCATTTTTCTATGATAGTCGTTTCTGCGCTCAGCAAGGAGGAGATGAGCAGTCTCCTTGGACCCAGCACCAGTCCATCAGCTCATGGAGATGATGTGTGACGTAAGGAGCATGTCCGGAGGCGGTCTCTGACGTTTTTTGGAGGCTGACTTTAAAGAGGCGGACCTACAGTCCTATAAAACGGAATCAGAGCAAAATAGGCGTCTATTGCTATTTCCAGACCAGCTGCGCTGAATGGAACCGTACAGTGAATGATACAGCAGTCTGTTTTTTGGACCTATTCTCTGGTTTACACGCTCCTTTTAACTCAGTGTTATTATAGCGTAGGTACTGCTACAGGTTCTGTGTGTTTGGCGTGATTTGTGACGACTGTACGTAATGTTAATGAATGAATGAAAGAGAGCCGCCGGTGAGTTTTTCATTAAACGTGTGAGCTTCGCGAGACCAGACAACGACAAGCAGCGCGGAGTTTCGCTGCCGCTTGAACTCGAAGCTCCGGCAGAAGACCTCTGTCCCCCCGCCGGCATGCCGAGCATGCGACAATCCTACACGGTCACAGTGCCGGAGGAGCCTCCCGCAGCCGCCTTTCCGTTTCTTAAGCAAGAGATGCGCAGGAAGGGCAGCATGTCGGGGTCGGTGCTGGTGTCAACTTTCGTGGGGCTCCTGATACATCAAGCAAAGGTAAGAGGGGTGAAAACTTCACAGGCTCCGCTCAGCAGTAGGGGGAATTATAGCTGCTTTGTGTTGAGCTGTTCCTGTTTGTAAGCTCATAAGGCATGTCTTATGACTGTGTGAAATATGTTCCTGTGTAATAACTCGCGTCTCAGTACACTATCTGGCTGTAGAAGCTCACTTATTTCTCACATTCTATTAGACTGAGATTCATGTGTGGAGGTACTAACTTTGGTGTACTGTGCATGTCAGTCTGTGTAAAGTCCGGTCACCAAACACTGGACATGAGAACGTCATGGAGTCAGTTGAACGCACAAGTGAGTCTTTTTGCAGGGGTAAGCCGCTCTGAGCTGTTCCAGGATCAGTGGGCCTGCACAGGCAGGTCACTGCTTATATAACCGCACTGTAATCCCTCTCATACGCCGCTCCTGTGTGCCTCTTGAAGGGAAATAAATACAGATGTGCCTTCTTTCTCGCTCACGCTTTATGTATGCTTTGCGTTGTTAATGATGTGTGTGATAGCTCCCTGCGTTTGCTGGGAGACGCAGCTGAGTGTTTAGTTGAGTAAAAGATTTGAGAACATAATGTTCAGAGAACCGGAGCTGTGGATTAGGAACATGCTGGAATACGCTAAAGTGGAACCAGATGGCTGATAACTGGGTTAATTTCAATGTATTTACAATTTGGCTGAAAAGATAAATCTGACTTTCTCCATCTTATGTTGACAGATGCGGCTTAAATGCATTGATTGTGAAGTCGATACCAGAAGCTGCATATTGTTCGCACTTTTCCTGGCGAAAAAAAGCAACAAACCAATACATAAAAATGCTGCAAATGTGATCACCTTGAAGCTGAAAGAGTGTGCACTTGTGTATGCATGTGACCTCCAGGGCTACAGTGTGGAGTGGAGCTCCTTTGTGTGCCAGCTTTTGTTATGTAATGAGAAATTACATTAGAACACACTTCAGCGCTGGCAAGGCGCAGCAGCTTGGCACGCTTGTGTATTTTACTGTCACCGTCTCCCTGTCCTTCTGTGCCCCTCGTTTGTCCTCTGTACCTCCTTCTCTACAAGCCTCGGCATGCACGTTGACAAGGAAACGTGTCCTGAATGTCTCTCTGCTGTCTGTGCTTTTTAAATGACTGCTGTTTGCTATGTGTGCTCGGTGGTGTCACCGTGCACCAGCTCTGAAGGCTCCACGGTTCAAGGCAGCTGTCTGCCAGAGCTTTCCAACACATCCTCCACAGAAGTTCATTGGACGCAGACAATAATATCAGGCTATTTTAGCTACATTTTAACTAACCAGACTGGATTGAAGCTAGACTCACCAGAATTTTATGATCTTGCTTTAGGAGCAACAGCATGAATTTTTTATTTTTTAATATTTTTGCTTTCTTCCCATGAACAGTCACTTTTCCTGCACATAATTTACATAATTTCATTGCTTATCACAGTATGAGTGTGTATAATATTGCAATCCCGAAGGACTGGATGGATGCAATATTTGGTAAATGTTACAGTTTGCAACCATGTACCAGAGTTCACTTGTTTTAATTGGCCAGTTGAATGAACTTTCTCCATCTCTTTGGTGCAGATCTGATTTAGATCCCAGTGATCAAGATCATTAACGGCAAATATGTGGTAATCACAATCAATATCATTATTGTAATATTCAGCAACATCTTAGCCTTATGGTTTTTTAACATTGCTCAGCCTTTTATAATCAGCTATTTCAAATTCAGCATATCCTGTGACAACTACAAAGAGCAAATACATATGCTTGGACGAAATTGGATCATTAACAAACTGACATTCAGTTATGTTAATGATGTTGGATATTGCTGTAATAATATCGGTTGCAATTAACCAGATTTTTCACTGTCTTCTAGTTCATTTCATGTCTCCACCACTGCATGAAACTTAGCGTCTGAGATGTCCAATTCTTCACCACAAGCAGTCAAAAGAAGCTTTATTACCTAGCTGATAGGAAAAATATCTAACTTTGAGCCCTCCTCCTTCAATAACAACTTCCACTGTTGTTGTCAGTATGAACAATATGACAGGTTCACTGACCGGAAAGGTTGATTTTTTTTTTTTTGTTGTTTTTGACTAGGACGTCAGAGCCAATCAAGCAGTTCACATTCATCACTGATTTAAATTTTGCTGAAGCTGTCATGTTTTGAGTTATGGTTGATTATTTCTACTCACTCACCTATAGATATGTTGTGCTTAAACACAGGTTTGTGTTGGGCTTCAGCCTTCAGTATATTGTTAACATAGGCCTGTCAGTTCATAGTTAACTCTAGCAGCTCTGTGTGTTCTTCTAGAGCCAGGCATTCCTCTGAAGATGTGTGAAGCAGAGACAGAACAGTGGTTACATAAGAAACCAGTGGACTGCTGTATTGTCACATGCTCCCTGCTGGTTAACTGAGTGATGTAGTGATTTCAGCTCTAAATTTACTGGTTAAAGGGTGTTTCTGGCCAAGAAGGCAGCACATTGGCTTACAGAGTTATATATTAATTTATATCGTCCCTGTCTCATGTACACAATAACTCGGTGATCTCCTGTGACAGATTGCATCCCACTGAGAGAAATAAAACACTCACATAGCTAAAAGAGCTAGGATGTGTCACTTTCACTCACATGGGAGAAAGTTGACAAAGGCAGTCGCTCACAGATCACAAGATAGGCTGTTTTTAAGGGACTGCCAAACAGATAGTCAGGTCAGAACAGACTGTTCTGCTGCTTACGTTCACATCACTTTGCCAGCCAATCAGCAGTTGGCATTCAGGGCTACCAGGTGGAGCCAAGCATCCTGCTGAAGGTGTGAAGTTTGGTTAACAGCCCGTAGAGACACAGGGATGAGCAGATAGCTTGTTACTGTTTGTTGAAGCTTAATAGAAACATAACACCAATATTTTTCATTATAATGCTTCTGTTTGATAATTTTTGATTCAGCGTTTTTGATTGTTGGCAACTTGCATACATGTGGTGTTTATGTTTTACAGATTTACTGTGTTTGGACACCGACAAGATCTAAAAAGGACCTCTGCTCCATGTAGTTTTTATGGCTTTGTCTTGCTAACACCAATTTCTTCCAAACCAGATTTCTCGTTTAGGACTATAACACAAGGGCTTGGTAGCACTGTTGCCTTGCAGCAATAAGGTCCGGGGTTCGATTCCCGGCCCGGGGTCTTTCTGCAAGGAGTTTGCATGTGCATGCGTGGGTTCTCTCCGGGTACTCCGGCTTCCTCCCACAGTCCAAAAAAATTGGTTTCTCTAAATTGTCCCTAGCTGGAGATGGGCACCAGCTAGGGATACACCCTTTCTATACACAAGGGTGTATAGAAAATGGATGGATGGATGGACTATAATGCAAGATGATACAAAATGAATGAACAGCAGTTATCTTTTTTTTTTCTGGCTTTCCTGCCGTGAGCACTCATTAATTAATTACATCAGGAGCATTATCCTAATGTGTGCGAGAACAGTTATTTTAAAGAATATTTTCTTGCAAAGACAAACAAAATACTTAGTTAGCATTTTTGCTTTTAGCATGTTTAGCCATGTACCTGATTAATGGGGACATGTTCTCTAACTGCAAGCATTCATCTCTATTTTTTTTTACATTGAGATACTGTTGATCCTTATTCTAATTTTCTACATATTTACAAATTCATTATGCTCCATGGCAGACAAAAATTGCAACTTAAAAAACATAAAACATGAAAACCTTCAATTCGGCCTTCCTGGTACCTGCTGAAAGTCTTGCTCTCTTACTATCTTGCAGCCTGAGTGAACCAATATCTTAGAGAAAATGCATTTCCCTCTTAGTAGCTTCTTATATCTCTGCGCTTCCTCTGACTTTATTTTTGTTAGCACAATCAGGTATCACATTCATTCATTTATTTATATTGTGTTACTTTTATTGTTATTTATTCAAAATAAAAACTGAACCAGTCAAAAACAAGCGTGCAAGAAATAATCTTTGATTTTTCTATAGAAATGAAAGGCCAGCTTGTTTAACAACTATGATTTTGGTACTGGACTTAAATAAGGTGGTACAGAGTAGAATGATTCTTTGTCCCAAACTGTCGTCCTAAATATACCACTCCCTCGAGGGGTCATTAGCTTGTAGCTCATTAGCTTGTCCTCTGTGCTTGTTATGTTCTCACACCTTCTCCAGCCTCAACAAGGCTCAGATTGCCAGGAAGCAGCTGCAGTCCAGCTGAGGCACTCTGTCACCTTTATATTAATAAGCAGCAAAAAAAAACAAAAACGTTAGCTTAAGATGGTAGTATATAGGTCAAAACGCCCAAAGTCAGTCATTATTAACATAGTTACCTTAAAACCAAGAGAGTTTTATAACCTTTCGTTTCCACATTTACATAAATATCAACTGATTGCTGAAGCTTACTGAAGATATGTCAGTCATTTTTATGCTGATTTCCTCAGAATATGCTCAGTATTAACACACTTCCTGGTGAGTGATGAAGTTCTCTGAGTGGTCAGGGGAAAATCTCCAACCTTCAGTCTTTTTTTGTTACTGATGTTGACTTCCTCTGATTTTCTATGAAGTCCAGCCAAAAAGCCAAGCCACCATCAAAGATTATTCATCCCTTCCATTTTCTTCACATTGCTTTGACCCTTTACTTCCTCTCCTGCACTACCAGCGGTCCCACACTTTGAGATTCACTGAAGCACAGTGGACGGGCAGATTTTAACCTCCGTTGACCTGGCTGTCCGCCAGAGGGACATTTCCTCTGTCTCTTATTCCCAGCTTCAGAGAGAACTGCTCAGCTTGGTTTTAATGCAGCTCTTTTTTGTGATGCCTTTCAGCCTCCATGAAGTAGCCTTTCAAAAGTAACAACGCTGGCTGCCTGAGCAGCTTCTGACATTCATGAAAAGAGCGTAGTTATTCTCTTTTGTGTGCAAAATATATTATCTACCCTGGAAGATTAGAACTTACATGTTATGAACTGTGTCCTGCCCTTTTTACACGTTAACCCAAGAGAGGTACTGATCTCTGGTAATATTTGGCCTGTTGATGCTCATTATAACCAGTTCTCTTTTATAACTGGTTATAATGAGTATCCCTATCTTCAATAATCAGTATTGAAGATAGGGATTTTGCTTTTGTAGTGCTTCTGGAAGAAGACTCGCCCACCTCTAGGTTAACCCATAGCTAAGATCTGAGAACTTTTCACCACATGTAGGCATCCATCAATATCTTTATGAGGAAAATATTTTCATTTTCTCAAGTGTTGGGCATTTATTGTACATAAGAACTTATCATGAATAATTTCTTACCATGATAAGAATTTTGATTTTACGTTGTGTTGATAAATTTCAATTACTGATGCTAAAAAGGACTGACACTGTTATTGGAAATTGTATTTTTTACTCTTTTTCCACTGTTTGTTCCCCAGGAGCATCAATGAATATCAGTTAAATTTTAAAATATAATTGAATGCAGTAACTGTGCCCAGTTACTGCACACAGTATTACTTCTTTTTTAGGTAACTGTCTGGTTGTAAGTGTATGTCAGCATTTATAATGCCACAAACAACTCTAGAAAAATATTCCCATTTAAAATATTCTTCTTCAGAATGCCAGTTACTTAAAGAAGTGTTATTTATAATCATTCTTTTTATTGTTGACACTATAATACCACAAAATATTGTGATAAAAATGCTAAGTCCATATTGCCCGTGCCTAATGTGGTTTTAACTAAATCAAGCTCAAGGAAACAAAATAAATTTCACATATGCTTGGCCTTAAATCTATACCCAGTATCCCACTGAGTATGGAGAAAGAGAGCAGAATTACCGTAACATATTTATCCTTCTTTATTGCTGTGCCACAAGCTGGAAGCACAGCAGCAGCCAGGCATTCCTGAATCATCACACACAGATGCTGTTAGACACACTCCTCAATAAAGAAAGACTTAATAACTAAGGGCTGTAATTCCATGTTACAGCCTGTCAGCTCGACACAGGATGGAACATAAAATAATTAACAGGCAGTTTCACAACTCTAGACATAGAAATGTTCTTCTTATATTAATTAAAGAGTGTTATGAAGGAAAGTCCTGCTTCATAACTCACCAGCAGTAATGCCATGTCTCTTTTTTAATCACATTATTTCTGTTTTCTGTGATCAGCCTCCCTCTGACTTCGTTCCGGGTGTAAGCACATCACATCTGCTCCCATTTGCTCGCTGACACTTCCACCTACTCTGAACTCTCGTTATCACACACACTTTCTCTGAGTCACACACTTTGTGATGTCATAGTCTCCGTTAGCTTTCTCTCCCACAAATTTTGGAGGAAAATTTTAAGAAAGGGGCGTTACCATGGAGACAGAGACGTTTGCGTTACTGTCCTGACGTCCGACGGTCCACTGAACGATCAGCCAATTGTGTGTGGACAAGCACAGTTACTAAAATCTGAGCTGCTATTTCGGGGGCCGACTGTGGCGTCACTCAGCAGAATGCAGCAGATTGGAGACGCGCTGACTCCAGTGGTGGGGCTTGGTGTGTGTGGGGGAAAAAAAAACAAACACGGAATAGAGCCGAGATGTTCATCAGTCAGCCTGTGATGGACAGGATGTGTTCGCTTCTGTGTTCACTTTTCTCCGCCAGAGCTAATAATCTGTTCGCCTCACTGCAGGGAATAAACAGAAAGGAGGATTTAGATAAGCCGTAGTTAATTAAACGGTGGAATTTTTTTTTTCCTCCTCCACATCAACTCTGCACTGCTCCTCTGCAAGAGACAGATGGCAGGAGGTTATTTATGTAAGAGTAAAAAGCTCTTTTTGTGGCAGTTGTTATAACTAGATGAGCTGCAGGCTCATCTAGTTAGGGACAAATGCATCGAACACGCTTGCAATCATGTGGATGTTCTCGAGCTTAGCGGCAGTTCTCTTTAGACGGAGGGCGCTCACTTTGATCCAGTGTCCCCTCTGAAAGCATGCAATGCAAACAAAATTATACTGTTTGAGAAGGAAATAAATAAATGATCGGTCGTTGAAGAAGCTCTCAGTCCCTTACTGCTAACAATAGATTAGATGTAAATTATGGTGTCTCGAACTTCTCTGATCAGCTGCTCTGTAATTGTCAGCAAAGCTCTGTGTTTTTTTTTTTTTTAAGTTACAAAAAGCTAGAAGTGCTTTATGAACTTTGCTGCCTACATCTACCTAAGATCATATAAAGTAAAACAAATTATGTTTTTTTTAGTCATTTGAATGAAGCACTGACTATCAATATTCATTTATGGTACTTAGGAATTTATGGTACTTCTGTAATTTTATCCACATAAAAACTCTGCTTGGTATCACTAAAAACTATTGATTACAAGACTCCAAACAGTGACAATTTGAAAAAACTCTATTTGTGTTTGCGTGTGTCCCTGGGAAAACAGAGAGTTGGGGTCCTCTGCATTGCAGTCTGCGACAAATAATCCGAGACAATGGATCCACATACATGCTTTGACATGATTTCCATTCAGCAGTTGCAGGTTTTATTAGCTTTATATTCTAAAACTATTTAAAAGTCATTGAACTTTTATCTGTGTCCACATCAATGAACCTCCTGGTGCCATGTTTAATTCCTAATAGGAAGTCATGTTGTTTTGGAGCAATCTGATTGGCTGAATGTTTGGTATTAAATCTTGCAACATGTGGGAGAACCCAGCACTCGTACATCAGATATGATATCCTGTAATTCCAGATGGTTTAATTACTGCTGCTGATGCACTGCAGACTGCACTGCCCCTCAGAGAGCATGTTAGTCCCGATAGTTTTACGACTGGTCATCTCAGACGACAACTCCCCCCATGTCAACAAGGTCACCAAGTCTGAACGGTGGTTTGTCATGTTTGCCTGTGATTCTGTGGGGAGTCTCAAACTCTGTTTTTCAGGTCACAGCGTTTCACATGTGAGCACTTCAGCTCACCTTTGTGTTAAAAAACGTCACTTTTTTTGTCTCTTTTTGTTCCCATAATAAGATAACCAGTTGTTGTACGTACAGTTCTGTGTCACTTCGTCAGAGTTAATGCTCTAAAAACCCTGGAAGCTCTCACGCTCAGTTTACAGTGACATGACCAGACGCCTTGTGTGGCCTCACCTTGGATTTGGCCCGTTTTCATGGTGGTCCTGTTGCATGGTGCTCTGAGAGAGCTACACCACAGGCAAGGGGAACAAGAAGCATGTGAGTGAGATAGATTTCAGCCGCAGGCGAGATCAGGTGACCGGTGTGAGGCTGCCAGCTCTACACAGTTGCTTTCAAGCCCAGAAAATACAAGAATAACTGAAAATCACGCCAACTTCATGTCTTCACTGTTAGGTAGCTTCTTTTTTATGCATAAAATGAGGGGTGGTGCAGGTAATGTTGCATATTGTCACAGGTATTGAAACAGAAACAGTGAGACCTCCACAAACGTTGGTGAAAAATGAATTCCGGTTGAGTCATCTGATATTTTCTGCTTCGTTGTCAAGCACACCAGCGCATTTCTTATCCACCCCTGTGTTCTTTATTAGCTCTTCTTTAGCTGCTCAATTATATAACAACTCAACTTATGTAATGAAATGTAACTGCACCAACTGATGACATAAGTTCTCTAAAGCATTTCAGGCCATTTGCTGATTTTATGAAATTGTCATGCGTTGCGCTGTGCTTTGAGTTTTGTTGCTATGGGGAAAGCGAGCGTTGAAAAATGAAAAACCCTTAAGCTACAGCATTTCCATGGCACCCTCTGTTGTTGATCAGATATCTGCCATCTGTTAGCCAGCACCAAGAGAGCAAGTGAAATTGTGAGATATAAAGAAACACGTTCTAGTGCGAAAATAATGCTCAGCAGGAAGGTTCACCTCTCTGTCAGTTCCAGAGCAACAGCATGCACTCACTCACCTGCAGTGGGCAGATTTATGGCTTTTTTTTTGTCTCCAACTAAATCAACCCAGCAGGATCTCTGTGGGAACGTCTGAAATTCCTTTAAATGCCGTATCTTTGCAGAAGGAACATTACTTTATCCCCTGTAGAGTCCAGATTCATAAAGAACACAAAGCCCATCTGGTTAAGCATATTTATGTTATCTAAAAATGTTATTTTTCTTCTGTGTTTTTTTTCCAGAACTCAAAGAGTGCCCAAGGCCTGGTTGGATTGAAGAACTTAGGAAATACTGTAAGTAAACTTCCAGCCTCTGTCATCACAACAGAGTAACTCAAGAATTACTTAATTTCTTATTTCAAAATAAAAGTCTCAACAGGGTGTTAAGCGTAAAGCACATAATAACAGGGCTCATAATAGCAGTTTACGCTTAATTTTCCAGACAAAGTCACATGCTGACAGCAACTGGATAGAGCCTCACGAGACAGATTTCCTTTTAACAGGGAGATATGATGGTTTTATCTCGTGCCTTTCTTATCTGATTCACTGGGATTGTCCTAAAAACCCGCTTGTGTAAATTCTAGGAGCTGTTTGTCTGGTGGGTCGACACAGTTTCTGCTAGGAAACAGGGCAGACAGAGAACTCCTGAAATGAATGGAGAGTGTGTTCTGTAACTCAATCAGACGTTCTGATCTTTTGCTGCCTCTCTGGCTGGTTTGATCTCACCAAATCGCACGTGACCTATGTAGGCACATGATGGGAGCTGTTTACACACTTGTAATGCTCCCATGTGTGTGATAGGTCTTTATACAGGATGGGAGATGGGGGAGCTAAAAAGTTCAGGGCTGTTTTCCAGAAACATTTCACAATGTGGCAAAATCTGTAAAATGAAATGATGCTGTTATAAAAAGTGATCAGTACGTTTAAAGGGACATTTTTTTGGGGCATCTTTTCCTCTGTTTTATGTTGCCGTTTTCCCCACAGTGTTTCATGAACAGTATCCTGCAGTGTCTGAGCAACACACAGAGCCTGCGTGACTACTGCCTGCACAACTCGCACCGCAGAGACCTTAACAACAACAGCCGCACCAACACAGCCCTCATGGAAGGTGAGATATGAGTCACACAGGCCCCCTAGAGTCCAGAACAAACACTCCTCACACACAGCAGCTGTTTTGCTCTGAATTAGATCTGCGTGTAAGTAGAAACTTTTTTAACAAAGAGGTAAAACGTCCTTGTGATGGTGTGCTAAAGTTAAAAAAGGGCAAAATTCAGGCTTTCAAAGGGTAAATAAGTTATCAGTGTTTGGATGTTTTCTTTCTGTCATGTGACTAACGTCTGTATTTGTGTGCTGGTAGAATTTGCTAAGCTGATCCAGATCATGTGGACGTCGACCAGCAGCGAGGCTGTCAGCCCTTCTGAATTCAAAACACAGATCCAGAGATACGCTCCCAGATTTGTAGGATACAAGTATGTTGCATTACTTTATAATACTTATTTGTTTTTGTGCGGTATTGACAGATATGCAGGAACGTACTAAGGAATTTCTGCAGGTTTCTAAATGAGAAAGAAAATGTATGTAACAGAGTTTGTTGCTGGTGTGCTGCAGCCAACAGGATGCTCAGGAGTTCCTGCGCTTCCTGCTGGACGGCCTGCATAACGAAGTCAACAGGGTCACTGTGAGGCCGAGGGGCACCTTGGAGGACTTTGACCACCTGCCGTAAGTAAACAGACAATCATAAGTGCAAAATTAGTGAAGGACCAATCAGCAAGTCATTAAAATCAGCCATTTTCCTTTTAGCAGCTTCTAGCAACAACTGAGAGAACAAATACTGAAAATTCTGATTCTGTTTCTCTGTTCATTACGCATCAAAGCTGAAAACTCCCATTTAAACTTAATACAAAGAACCTTAGGAACATATGTTTGTTGCATATATTTAGAAGCAGCGGGCCACCAGGGTTAGGGAGGGTTAGGGACCACAGACACCTCAAATTCTAGAGACCCAAAGACAGAAAGCTTATTACTGTCTATTTTAATAGTTCAAACACCAAATATACCTTAATATGCATAAATAATACATTGGAAACACTCTTAGGTAGTGGTGGATCAAAACCAGTTTTAAGTACTCATACTTGTAAGAGCAACCTGAAACTCAACCCAAGACCACCATATGAGGACTCGGTTTTAAAGTATCAGCAAGTACCTAAACTGAAATACTCGTAACCTGTCTGGGTAAAGACCCCATGTCTTGGCACTACCACAGAAGCTAACATCCACAGGCTTTCTTATCTCTGCTCTCCGGGGAACAGCCAATCAGTGGCAAGGAAAATAAATTGTGGTTCGGGATTGGCTGCTTTGCAAACGCCAGCCAATGACGTGTCTGGAAGCAGTTTATTTCAGCTTTCGAAGTTTTATGTTTTTTTTAGGTATGTTTTAGATGAGCTCTATGAAAAAATTTTCCATGAATAATTTGGAGTCACGTCCACAGAAAACTGCGAATAGGAAAATCTGTGAGCATTTGATACGGCAAAATACACCCTCTGATCTCCAGTTACAGAAGGCATGCACCAAATATAGTGCACATATACAACAAGTTCTATTCAAATCTCACTTCAGTAACCAGATGATGTTACTTATTTTCATGATGCATTGTGCAGACACACTGAGCTGATGAAGTCATTCATCTCCGCAAGCTGAATGTTTGGAGTGGCTTTATCTGACGACAGCAACTTCGACAGGAAAGACGCATTTTCCTCACATAATACGGCATATTTAGAATTCTAACAAAGACAATCAGAATCTGAAGAAAGTCGGCATCAGCACGTCAAAGCTTAAATAAAATAGGGAATTAGTATCGGCCAATGAAAAAGCCTGGTTGGTGCTCCTCAAGATAACATGAATCATAAAGTTTTCATTAGCTTCACATGTCACTCATGGTAATGAACTGTGTCAACTACATGTTGGAGGTAAAGTAGGTCAGGTCCTATGTGTTCACCTAATCAACACTATGCATCGAGTCAGGTGCAACCCTCAACTCGCAACTGAGGAATTCATGTTTATCTATGGATAACAAGCAGTTTCTCCACAGGCAGCGCACTTGTTAGATTCTGCATCATTTGTTATGCAGCTTTGAAAGAACAAAACTTGTTTTTTCTCTCAGCGAAGCCTCAGCTGAACACAAAGCATCACTTTTAAGACGTAAAGCCATGCTGACGTAAAAACTAATAAGCATGACGTGACACCTTCCACTTGTTCATACTGAAAGTTTTAATTAGATCAGCAGAAAGTTTAAGAAGTGCACAGGTAAGCACTTCTTAAGGAGCATATTTGTGCAGCAGCTACAGATGCACCTCATCAGGGTTTTATTGGCTGATTCTGGCTTTGTTTGAGCTCTGAGTTTATGATGTTGATATTAGTCAATTCTGATTCAAATCTACAATTAAATGGAATAAAAACCACATGAGGATAAATACGCTGCTCTGTTCTTCTCTGAGGTAGAAGTTTTTAAAAACAAAGAAAAGCAAGGGATTACAAAGTTGTCCTCATTTATGCATCCAATCATGTGTCTGCCCTTTATTAGATCTGTACTGAACTCCTAACACAAAGGGCATTGGATAACATTTAATGACCAGGAGAAAAATCTGATTTCGAAGTATCTACAAAGCAATCACAGATGAAAGTTGATTTTGATTACTGCCAAAGTGATTCCTACATCCGTAGGAGGACTGTATTTACTTTATTTAAACTCTATGAAGCCCTTAGCGTCTTTGTTTACCCCCTTTGGTGAGATTCCTGCCTTCCGTTCTGCTTGACCTTCTGCCAGACCACAGAATTTCTCTGACTTAAATTTCCTACAATCTGCCCACAGCATCACCAAAAGACAAAAAGTCAAACTAGCAGAAAAAGACTTTTATTTTTGATTAAATACATGTGTAGATGTCTTGTTGTATCCATAATTTATTATCCAGGGACCTCAAAGAAAATATCTCTTCATGTTTGAGGTTTCTGCCAACATGCTCCCATCATAAATCAACAATTTTTTATAACTTCTCACCCGTTCTACTTACAGAGATGAAGAAAAGGGGAAGAAGATGTGGAGTAAATATTTGGAAAGAGAGGATAGTAAAATAGTTGGTGAGTCAAAAAGTGGATTTATTGTTTTTCTGATGACATGTCAGGTGATCTCTGGCAGGCTGGACCTGGTTGTTAATCCTGGCCTCAGAGGTTTATTTGCTGTCATCTTTGCTTCTGTTACAGATGTGTTTGTGGGGCAGCTGAAGAGCTCCCTGACCTGCAGCCACTGTGGTTTCTGCTCCACTGTGTTCGATCCCTTCTGGGATCTTTCTCTGCCTATCGCAAAGGTTAGACGACACAAACACACACTATTTTCTACATCCAGTAGTGCGGACTTATTTTACTATTTACTAGTCCTAACACATACTCTTTGGTTTCTCTCCCATCTCTCTGTGTGCTTTGCTCTTTGGGCTTTATTCTACGTTTGTTTTGGTGCTTGCTAATGTGAATGCATCTGTGTTTGTGCTCAGAAGGGCTACGGCGAGGTGAGTCTGATGGACTGCATGCGGCTCTTCACCAAAGAGGACGTCCTCGATGGGGATGAGAAGCCGGTAGGTATCCATAGCAATGACTGGCTGTTGGTCCATCTAGTCTTGTGATGATTGACCTGGTCTTAAATTATGTGGCTATATTCTGTACAAGTATTTCTGAAAAGTGGAATTTATAGCACAGTGTTTTTATTTGTTTGAACATTTTTGACAGAAATAGAAATGAAACCAGTTGCCATATCTACATTAGGGAAATCACAGTTAAAATGTTCTGCCCTGAAAATGATTCAAGTCACTTAAGAACAGGCATCTGGTGATACTTCAGTTAACCAGTTTAAAGACCTAGAAAATTCTTTGTACTTAAAAGAAAGTTTATTCACTCCCTTGGATGATTAACCCTTTCATTGCTTTTCCAATCAGTCATAATCTATACTAGGATTTTTTGAAAAAGGAAAATAAAAAAAAAACTTGTTCAACAAAATAATGACAAATAAAAAAAAAATATTTAACACAAAATAAGTGACTACATAAATATTCACCCCTGTGAATACTTATGCAGTAATATAATCTGTGAAGTAATTCAACAGAGGCCCAGCCAGTTGGTGCAAGTAGTCTCACATTGAGTGGAATGGAGATCACTCTAGTGCAGTGTGTGTGTTTCAACAATTGTCATCTAAAGACCCCTGTATCTGGAGTGTGGACTGGTTAATCAGTATCCATGGTTACCATTACTCACTGCTGAAGAAAACTCAGATCAAGGCTGAACTACAGTTTAACTGATGTCATGTTGGAAACTCAGTGATCAAGTGGAAGAAAGTTCTGAAAGTCTTATGCAGGACAAAATCAGAAGATGCTCAACGCAAGCTGACGTGTATTTACACAGAAACTCTAAATAAATACAGAATTTGCACATTTTGTGTTTTAGATCAAATAAAATCAACAATAATGGCAAATAATATAAGCAAATGTTACTGGCAAACAAAGACCAGCAGGGGGTGCTGCAGTACCATTGCTGAGGCATTATCTATGTGGCAGCTAAATAATTTTACAATAATAGTTAGCCTTTTCTTAAAGTGAATATCTATCTAAAACAGTATAAAAATGTTTCAGTGACGTTCAGATATGAGTTTAAAATACTGCATTGATGGACACCAAGAAGTTCATCTCATGTCCTCCATGAGGAACCAACCTCCTCACGAAGCTTGTCCAAGCAATTTCTCCTGCTGTATTTTTACCTTGTAATATTATTTATATCAGCAGATGCGTTAGCTGCACACATTCAGAGTTTTTATCCTATTTTGGCTCCGTTTGGTGAATGCTGCACATTTTAATGGCCCATTTCCCTTTTTTATGGGGCAAAACTGATGGACTGGAAGCCTCAGATCTTCCAGTCAAAGGCTTTTAATGCTCCCACACACTCATTTTAAGACCAGAGGGGATGAAGCCCTTAGGGCCGTGGGCCCACACTGTGGAATGCTCTAACTTTGATTCTCTTAATACTTTTAAAAAGCAACTGAAGACACTTTTATTCGGATTGGCTTTTTATTCAATTTATTTTATTTTATGTCACATTTATGCTCCAGTATCCCTCCCTCTGTTTTGTCTTCTGTGTTCTTATGTCTTGTATTTTGTAAAACACTTCATGGTTTCTAACTTGTGAGAGTGGCTATATAAATATAAAGTGTAATTGCTTACTTACTTAGAGCTTAGTTTATGTTTCCATTTCACCTTTAGATCCTACATCTGTTTGGGTGCTGCAAACAGTCACTAGCTGTTTGCATCTAGTGACTCAACTTCTTCTGTTTGCTCTCTGCAGACATGCTACAGATGTAAAGCCAGGAGGAGGTGCACAAAGAAGTTCACAATACAGAAGTTCCCCAAGATTCTAGTGCTGCGTATCCTTTCCTTCTGCCATGTACTTTTTGCTGCAGGAAGCCTAAAAATACAATCGTTTGTTTAACCATACAGAGAAAGTGTGTTGTATTTAAGCCTTCCGAAGGTGGGAGCAGGGATTCAAACAGCAACTGCTCCTTGACTCTTCTTCCACCGCAGACCTGAAACGCTTCTCTGAGGCACGACGAACCAGCAAACTGTCCACCTTTGTTAACTTCCCCATGAAGGACCTCGACCTTCGAGAGTTTGCCTCTGAAAACAGCAGTAAGCTCTTTGCCCTTTTATTCCATTCTTCATAATATTAAACATGACACCATATTAGCTTGTAGTGGTCAGTAACCTTTTAGCTAACTTTTATTTTGTTTTCTTCCTCTGTGCAGCAAATGCAGTATATAACCTGTATGCAGTGTCCAACCACTCAGGCACAACCATGGGAGGTCACTACACAGCCTATTGTCGCAATCCCAACTCGGGAGAATGGTACACCTTTAACGACTCCAGGTGGGTTTGAACACCAACGCAGGAAGAGATTTGTCAGGTTGTAGTTTAACATTCCTACATACAGGAGTGAAAGCACAGTTTGAGAACCAGTCCAGCTATTTTTAAAATATATTAGATACTAATAGTGAATTAACAGCATCATGAAGACCAGGGAACAGTTCAGTGAGAAGTTTAAAGCAGGATTAGGTTGGAAAACAAATATCCCACGTTCTTGTTCAACTATCTATAATTACCTCGGCTTAGACATTTGAGTAGGGACAATATCAGCGTACGTGATAATGACCTGATGATAACGTCATCTTGAGTTTATATCCAGGAAACTGGAGCTTTTACTGTGTGGTGCAGAAGGTTGTTATTATCATCTCTAAAGAATCCCATTGTTTCCCCTGTAGCAACAATGGCAAAGATCTCTCCCAGCATGCAGTGTCTAGTCCAGGTAGTTCACACCTCATTGACCGCTCTCTCTTTCTTTTCAGAGTAACGCCAATGTCGTCCAGCCAAGTGCGCAGCAGCGACGCCTATGTCTTGTTCTACGAGCTGGCTACGTCCTCGCGGATGTGAGGACTCCCGAAGGACACGGCTCCGCTTTGGCTGTGGCACAGATGGACGGACATTTGTATTTGGACATTAGTTCCTCACAAACACATATGAGGACTCCCCACCTAGCAGCCGAGAAGCTGCAGCTGGAGAGAACACCATGGATTCCACAGGAACCCGATCCACCAGCTCTGTTCTCTGTGTCTGTTCTTACTGCTGTGTCATGCTCATCTTGACTGCAGGCGTGTTTACTGTGTGTGTATGTGTGTGTGCAGCAAAAAAAACAAAAAACAGGGCAATAACCCCAATGCACCAACCAACCAGGTGAACCCATGTCAGAAGTCCCTCTCTATGCACTGCAAACCAAACTCTCATCCTGACTGCGCCTTCAACTCCTTAATCTTCTCGTTTGCCTCAGATGATTAAACCTGACTTCTTGCATTGTTTTTCCTTTGAGTATGTTCGTTTTTCATTCAGGGCATGTCGGGGGTATTAGCACAGCACCATGAGCATTATCGCCACTTTGAAATGTGGATAAACTTTTCTTAGAGCGACTGGAACAGAGATGGTTAGTGTTACAGCTGCTTGGTTCTCCCACAGCGCCCCCTTTTTCCCTCCCACTGCACTGCAGCACTCCCATGACTATCAGCATCTTCTTCACTTTGTCGCTAACAGCGGTCGGGAGGGCCGGAGGCTCTGTGAGCGTTAAATGTTTCACTTGTATTTTATTTCTTTTGTTTCTCCCACGTGTGGCTGCTACTGATGCTTTACAAAGTGCTGTGAATGAATGGACGGATGGACGGTCCAGTGAAGCTCTCGTAAGGATGGGGTCATGGAAACAATAATAATGGTAACAATCCTCATCAACAGGGATTGGCTCTTTTCTTCCTCTCTTGTTTCATACCATTGAACAACACAGAAAGAATGTTTTCAAGAAGACGAAACACTAGATCTGTATATTTTTATATCTTGATGCAATATAGAGAATGTACTATTCAATGGTGCTGAAAATGACCCGTAACTGTTTTCAGTTGGTTTATTTACCAGGTTTCAAGAGAGAGAAAAAAGTTCTTATTTATGCTTACAAGTGATGATGTGATGAGTCACACTTTTTAACAGTGGCAGTAGTATATAAATACATATATAAATAAAAGTCTACAACACAATGGTTTTACAATGTGTCCTTGTTTTTTTTTTGGGGGGGGGGATAAAGGAGGAATTCCTTCTGCTGACTGAAACAGGTGCAGCAATTACATCTGGTAACAGTGGCCACTAGAGGACAGGTGGACCATAGCTAAAGAATTTGGGTCTGTTCTTCATGTAGAGCTGTAGGTACATTGCTTTTTCTGAGAAATAAGTGAAGAAGCTCACCACTTGCTTCTTCACTTCACTACATCTGCAACATATGCTTATGCTTGATACAATAACTTGAAAAAAATATATATATATGTATGTATCGTGTATATATATACATTTATATAAATCACTAATCACAATAAAGTTCAAAACGAAGCTAAAAACTAAAGATGGATTGTCAACATGACAACAATCCAAAACAAAAGCATCTCCATTAATTTTCTGACAAAAAATAAAAGAATCAAGGCATCCAATGTACAGCATGACTGAAAGTCAATGCTGGGACTTTAAATTTAAACTCTTTAATATATTATTTGAAAACTGCCTTATTTATTTGTGTCTGATATGGAAATTTCTTTAATGATCTGAAATATTTAAGTGTGACAGGAATTATAGCCTGGCCATTGCCTTCATATTCAACTCTGCTCAACAAAATTATTGCTTACAGCAAAGTCTGTGCTTTCTGCCATTTACTTGGATTCTCTCCGGTAGATATTTTCTAATCAACGAACAGAAGGTGAAGTTGTGAGCAATGACGTTGATTTCTTGCGCTGTTTTTGCCTGTAGTTTGAGGAATGGCAGCAAAGGAAGTGAACAAAACCATTCACTCCATGCTAATCACTCTTCCAAATATGCAGTGGAGAATGGTGGTTTACAGCTCAGGCAATTTCCTCCTGTTAGCTTCATAGCATCAAACTGGCAAATTACATACATCATGGTCAAACGTTAGCAATTGGGTACAATTTTAAACTTTAAAAAAGGCCATCCCTCCAGAAAGCAATCGTTTCTCAGATAAAAGCTGCCACCAACTCAACAAAAATTACAAGTTAAAAAAAAAGGCACATCTCCTTCAAAAGGAGGCTTTTCTAAAGTCAGTTTAATCCTGAGGGTCCTGCTTCATCATGCTCTGATGTCTGAGAGTCCAGGTGATGTTTTTTGCCAGGTTACACAAATTACAAACCATAAGAAATCTTTAAGGGAGTGTGTAGTATCTGAAACGCAAAAGACTTTTTGGAATGTCCTGGAAAACAGGTCAAAGGTCAAAAGACACTGAGTTCGAAAAACAAGTTGATCTATGGACTCCTGAGGCACGAGGAGACAAAACAGTGCCAGGACCCAAACAAGACATAAATGAGGGACATGGGGATGTGATAATATGTTCACATTGGAAAATATGTGTTTGTCAAAGGGAAACTGCCAAGAGATTGGGGGGACCTCCTTATGATCAGACCAAGATTTCCTTGTAATTCGAACAGTGTAATAAACCAAAGTCCAGCCTGCAGAGCTTTATCCCTGAACCATCTGGAAGACACTGACAGAATACACAACAGGAGCAACCGCTTTTATGACAAGACTACATACATTTCCTCTTCTTCAGCCTCTAACTCTTTTATGACAACAACCTGTGTGTGCATGGGCACATGTGTGCGTGTGTGTTTTAGCAGTGTGACTGTTTCAGTTCCTAGGAAGCCCTCAGCGTTGGACCTTGGAACCACACGCCCTCGTATTAAGACGTCACTAATTTTTGCAGTTCAACAGAACAGTGTTTACAGTTGCAGCGTTTAAACATGCAAGAGGAATTATGAACAAGAAAAATCAGGACTGCTCCCTGCTTGGGTTTATTTCTGGAGAACTATCTAAATAGCCCTTACATGGCCACATTTGGTAAGTTACTTCAAACAATTTCTAATGAACATTATTACCTGTATTATGTGTAGGATTTAAAGATACTGGATGTTGGTCAGATCCCAGATCAGATCAGTCCCAACTAGTTTTATTGTTGCTGGGTGAACAGAAAGTGGGAAGAGCTCAGCAGGAAATGCCATACTCTCAAGAAGAGCCTTTAACCAGAAAACCACCCAGAGCTGCAGGAAGAACGCCACCATCTTAGGATTCCAGGCAAATAACTCAGCTTACAGCCTTGCTCACTTCAATGGAAAGTTGTCGATACTGACTTTGAACTCCACCAGGTGGCAGTGGTGGACACCCCAGGATGGATGTCCAACTCCACTACTCCACACTGGGTGTCTAAGGAGCTGGGGAGAGCTCTCACCCTGTGCCACCCAGGACCCGATGCCATCCTGCTGGTGCTGCCCACCTCCTCCGTGTTCAGTCAGGACGGGTGGAGAGCCATGGAGGCCCACCTCAGACTGCTTGAAACACCCATCTGGAATCGAGCTATTATCCTATTCACTCACGGGGACCAATTAGGTAAACAGTCTGTTGGATGAAAGTGACGTCACTCTCATAATCAGGAAAGATTGCACTGCAAACATTCAGCTGCCATGAAAAGAATCATCAGTCACAGCGATTAGTGTTGCACTTTATGTAGGAATGGACGTTTATTGTATCATTTATTATATTGAATTTCTTTTTATTTTGATCAGAATTTTGAATTATTGTCACGATAAAATATCATTTCATATTAATGATCTAAAAATAATCAAAACCGGCAGTTATGTGAAATTTTGTTTTTAGTATTTTCACCTCCAATTGTTCCATGAGAGCACCAATACATAACAGTAAATTCAAAAATATAATTAAACACAGAGATTGTGTTTAATTATAAATTCTAAAAGTCATATAAATCTCACTTTATGAGAAAGTGGCGACCTCCAGAAGCCTGTTAAAAATGGGAATGTTTTTCAAGAATTTGTGTTTGTTGTGCGATAAATGTACAATCCTATCACAGCCATGCAAAACCTTAAAAAGAAGTAATAAATAGTTTATCATAATTCACAATATCACCACAAAATATTGCAATAAAGTTAAAATTTTAATGATGCCCAGTGGCATGTTCAAAATGATACCTCTGATTTTCATAAATTACCAACACACCACTGACCCTCCATATCTAGTGACCTGTCTTGGCTAACTTCAGTATGCCTCATCAAACATGTGAGCTCATCATGACAACCTAAGTGTGTTTTCTCTTTAAACAACGAGAAGGCAATAATTTTCTGGCTCAAAGTGTCTTAAGTGGCTATTATGGTGGGTTAACTGTAAACCAGGGCTACTTATGGGTACACAACCTCTGTTTATATGTAATTAATGGTATTCAATGGGGATTCTGCTACTTGTTAGTTTGGTCGTCATAGAGAAAAACATAAGTTACTGGCAATGTTGTTCCCAGATCTGATTCTGGATTCCATTTGTTGGCCATACTGAAACACAAAGTCTTACAAGTCAAAACTGGGAGTAGTTGGAGTTGCTTTTTCTTTCCCAGTGGGAAATCCGACTACGGAGGGTATTCGAGTTGACTTATCTGATTGAGAAGTCAGAATTTCCCAGTTCTGAAAACATTCTGGAAGGCAGCATAAGAGCTAACCTCTGAGGTTAAAAGCGTCAACTATTTAGGTCTCGTTTGTAGAGACATCTAGTGGCCAACAGTGGAACTGCACGCTGCTGTATTTAATCAGATACTGACACCTGATCGCTACTTGAAGACAACATTCATTGGCGCACACAGTCTAATAATGAGTAAAACTTGCTGAAAGACATAGTGTGGAAATTTTTTTGATTCCACTAATCACTAAAATTCAAACAGACCAGAATAAATGTTTGGAGGAGGACTTTAGAGGAGTCAATTTTCTCCTTAGCCCAGGTAATAAACGTCTGAGGTTGTCTCTGGCTCTGGAGTGGCATTACACAAGGATTGTGACAGCTGTAGCCCAGGTCCCAGATACAGGTTTGTGTGGTGCCACTTGAAACATTGATTGATTGTGCTTTGCACAAATAAGGCACAGTGTTAGCGGACAGCTTTGGCGATAACTTTATGTGCCTCAGCCTCCTTGTAGATGGTGTCAGTAACTGTCTGATGGATAACTGTCAAGTCAGCAGTCATTTCTGTGTTAAGCAAAACTTCATTTGTAATGTTTTATGGTATTTTATTTTCATGCACAACTGAGTTTTGAGGTTCCATTAGCTGTGAGCCATGAGCACCACTTTTTGATGATATTCTAATTTTCTGAGAAGCACTTGTACTTTTCTCATAGAAAAGTTCATAACAGTACAAGTAAGAATCCATATTTCTATGTCCCTCTTTGCACAGCATGTTCCCTAGTTTGTCACGTTCATTCCTTAGCGATATCAGTTGAGGCTAAGTTCATCTGGTGAAGGTCTAACCCTAACCCTAAGTTCATCCTGCAGGACACCTGTCAATCCAGGAGCATATACAGCAACAGGGTGGGACTCTGCAGTGGCTGCTGGAGCGATGTGGACACCGGTACCAGGTTATGTCCAGCCAGTCCAGTGTGGCACAGTTTCACGTTGGACAACTCATTTGGAAGATTTGGAAGATGGCAGAGGTTTCAGAGCAGATCAGAGAGATATCCTGCAGAGTGAGAACCCAGGTTGGAGTTCTGAATGTGAGGGTGGAGCAGCAGTGGAACAAGAGGCAGCAGGTATATGACAATCGTCCAGGACAAAGACAAGAGAGTGGCTCAAGGAGGGCAAAGAGGTAAGAACTGTTGTCTTTCAGGCACTGCTGAGATTTGTGTGAAAGAACCTGACTGGTGTGTGTAACTGCAGGCACAGACGGTTTGAGGCCAGAACTCAGCCACATCCTGCTGGGAAGGAGAAAATCAGGGAAGAGCTCCGCAGGCAACATGATCCTGGGCAGAGAGGAGTTTCAGAGGGACAAAAAGACAGTTCAGTGCTAAGCGGGGCACGCAGAGATCGCAGGGTGGTCTGTGACGGTGGTGGACACCCCTGGGTGGAGTCTGTTTGGTCAGGCTAAACCTACGCAGGTGAAGAGAGAGATCCTGAAGAGTCCATCGTTCTGTCCTGCTGGGAGCAAAGTGATCTTCCTGCTGGCTGTTCCTGTGGACTCATTCTCAGAGAAGGACAGGAAGGTTGTGGAGACGCACGTCAGAGTTCTGGGGGACGACGTGTGGGGGAGCTGTGTGCTGCTGTTCACCTATGGAGATGCACTGAAGGGAAGGACAATTGAGCATCACATAAAAAAGAAGGAAGAGTCTCCGCAGTGGGTGCTGGACATGTGTGACCAACGGCATTATGTTTGTGATACGAACATGAGCGACCCCACGCAAGTGGAACAGCTTCTTGAGATGATATACAAATACAATTTTAAAACCCTACTTTTCCCCTAAATTAAAACTATACTTATCTTATCTGGGTCCAAGAAGACTCTTGTACTGACACAGTTCTTCTTAAAAAATTTCCGAGTCAACGCTGGTTTCTGTGGTGTTCCCCTACTTTGACAAATGTGCAGGAAACATTAGTATCTGCAGAAAAGATTTACATTTTGTACAGGTTTGTTCCGTCTGTCTATCAGCAACAGCAGCAAAAGCTGTGTGTCACAAAGTGTGCAAAGACCAAATATACAGTTGGGTCCAGTTCTAAACCTTGACACGAAGTGTGTTGATTATATACTTGGCTGATTGGGAGGATAGTAGTGTATATGTGTGACGAAATTAAAATCCAGATGCATTGCAGGATCAGGTCTGATAATATGTTATGGATGGCCCATTAAACGTGCCACAGAAGCCAGGCTCCACCATTAAGTAAATAATTTTGGCCTGAACCGGCCTGAATTTTGAGCTCTAGAGCTAAATTCTAGCAATAAAAAAAAATTGGTCTTTTAATGAGTAATTTGAAGAATAAACAATCTGAATTGCCGTGTTCGAAATAAAATAATTTTGCTTTCAAGTTATTGTGTGAAGCATAAGCATCAACTTCTTGCTGGGTTTCAGATGACGTAGCAACGCAGATGGAGGGCAGGAAGTAAGTGCAGCCCAAGACGTTAGGCATCAAAATGCCTAAAGTCTTTAGAACAGTTGCTGCAACCTGATAGATAAAAAGATCAACCTTACTTTAGTGTTTCGAAGGTAGTTGATCACAGTGGAGTTAATTAAAAAAAAAAAAAAAAACTTACAGAAAAAAGAGGAGAAAAGTGGATCAACAATCTTCGTCCTACAAAGACTCAACATTAACGTACAACAGCATGAATTTGGATCAACAGGAGCTAAATAAATTATTTACCAGATCCAAGCACATAGAAATAACATGGGTTAGTTCGATGTTAGCGATAGCATTGCTATCATAGGCTAATTATTTAAAATAGCACAACTCACTACTCACGAGTGACGTGAGTAGTAGTCATTAACGCGTTACTGACGTTACAAAGTAACGTGTTACTGACGTCGGACGAATTGTTTCAGTAACGAGTAATCTAACGCGTTTCTATTTCAAATCAGATTAAAGTTACTTACCCAAATCACCGTGTATTACTATTTTCTCTTGTAATGTAATTGTATTTCCTCTACGCCTCGAGTGACCGCCGGTGTTGCTATGCGACAGCAGCAGCCGATCGCAGTGACAAAAACGTAAAAAACGGAGGAAGGAGAGAGATGCGCATTTTGTTGCTGCCAAGTCCGATTATTACTCACCCAGCAGAAATAAGTTGACAGCCATTTAATGCTTCTTTTGATCCTAAATTTGACCCAACCTGAAACTAAATAATTGTATTCTCCAGGCTTTTGGAAACGTTCATCTGGATCGTCGTATAATATGAGGTCTGCAGCTCCAGGATCGCCTCGACACCTGGTAAATTCTCAAGATTATAGAAAATGTCTTTTTTTTATCAAGATAATACGGATCATATCCTAAATATACGCATATTTTTTCGACATGCCCCGTCTGTTTCAGCCTGTTTAGGGCGTTAGCGTACTCGTTATGATCACTTTTGCTTTGTTTTGAACCGGAGAAATCCACTTCCGGACCTCCATCTGAATTTCACGCGTCATCAGGGTCACGTGTCTGAAACCCAGCAATTGATTACACAGTATCTGTAGGTAGCTAAACTGGGATTTATTTGGGACACTCCTACTTATATTTAGAGATGAGCTGAGCAATGACAACATGAAACTAAAAATAAAAAAAGTCACAATGGTTCCATTACTGTAGTTTTATTACAAGTTTTCAATATTTGAACTTTTCAGCTACAAAAATGCACAGAACTGTGCTAATTTAGGCAAACTCATACAATGGAAATGAGAGTTTACATAACTATAGACATCATTGTGTTCAGGTACCACATGTGTGCATTTACAGAGCAAAGGGAGCGGGGCCCCGACAATCAACCGGACACTGAACAGCTTCATTTCTCACGTTTCTTCTAACGTTCCTGCATTCTTCACAAACAGGTACATGTTGGAGGCCCCCTTTAGAAATAAGCTGAACAGAAATAAATTAACAATAAAGAGACAGAGACAGTGTGGTTGCCATGGTTGCTAGTATTTTCTGTGCCTCGACTCAGTGGGAAAGAAGGATGGAGTCCAAACACATGTTCAGAGACTCTTACATGAACCACTCATCGCCCTGTTCCCCACATTCACACACATCCTATGATCTGATTACAGTAACCTAGGATTTACTTAGAGGTAGGGTACGCCCCCGGTGACGCGCCAAAAGCTTTTACCTTTGTCAACACACACACACACACACACACACACACAAAACTCAAACACCCACGAGGAAAATAGAAAAGTAGAATAAAAAAAATAGAACAGAATAAGAAAACTAACTGAAGAAACAGGAACAAAGCTATTGGTCCAGTCTGTGTAACATTCACAGGCCCCCAGCTGTTCTGCATTTTAGCACCAAAGTCGTTCCCGGGTCCTATACTGCTTCAGCTGCGTGGCTCACAGTTTTCTATGACTTCCTGTTAAACGATGGAGAGAGGAGCAGTTTCCCATGAGGAAACCCGTTCCTCTGATTTGCTACACTTGTTCATGTTTTCCCACCAGCTCAGAGTCAAACACCGATCTGAACTGCAGCTTTCATAGAACTCAGCTAGAGCTAAATTGCAACACACACACAGCTAACCATAATAGCAGTAATTAAAAATATAGTTTGGAGAAAGACAGTCGGGAGTTTTGAACTGAAACTGCTGTGCATAACGTCAAACCTCCCACCTCTATGTTTACACAGCGTTGTAGTGATGCATCACTTAAACATGATGAAAAAAATTACTCAAAAATTTTCGCTGTAGGCTGAGAGTTTTCACAAATATAACTTTATAAAATTCACCTGTAAACTGAGCCTCTTTCTTTAAAATCTTTATTTAAAAGCATCTTTTTTCAGATGCTGATTGTTTCTAATTGCAAACATATTTTTTGGCAGCTTTTTAAGCTGACAACTCTCACTGACGGAATGAGCTTCAGTGTCAAAGTTAAACAATCCGTAGTGCTTACAATCATACTCAGAGTGTTAATATATTATCTCATAGTAGTAATAATTTGGCTGTAGCTTAAACATTTATTTTGGATCTACCACCTACCAAAACTAATAATATTCTTTTAATAAATATCATCTTTATATCAGATTGTCACCACTGAGGTGAGTTTCACTCGTCCTCTTGAGCCAAGTGCTAATACTGCTGTATGCATTCATACTTCACACGCTCAGGTCCAAAGATTGTAGAAAAATCTTAATTTATTCATGACATACAACTGTGAGACTCGCAGCTCACAAAAACCAACAAAGGTCGACTGTTTCTTGTAAATCCTGACGGGAGAGGGTCTGAAGGAAAGCACAAACAGGACGTAGAGCAGCACAGCACCGTAACAGGAATGCTGCGGAGCTTCACAGGATTTTTTTTTTTTGTCACTTTTTTTGTTTTGTAAAAATAACATCTTTAAAAATTTTATATATTACTAAGCATCAGTTTCATCTGTATCAGAATAAATGCCCTGTGTTTGACAAAAGACAGAAAAATGGTTCAATAAAAAATGAGACAGAAAAATTTTTTTAGAGACTGAGTTTGTGTGTGAAACAGAAAAAATACTATAGGTAGGTCCCAGCTACAAAACTCTTATAAAGCTCTACTACCCCCCCACGTGGGGGAATTAGGAACTGCCGTTGTGCACAGTCCAACATCCACACACACATACACACCTACACACATACACAACTGGCACACCGCTTTGAGAATCACAGTGGCCACACTGAGCTCTTCTTCTTGTTGTGTGTGTGTGTTTTAGGCACATCCAGTGTGTGTATATGCCTAAAAAGGTCCATGAACCATTGTGGCCAGCCCCTCATTGTCCCCTCAGAAGCCAGGGTCCGGCTGAGGTTTGGGCTCCTCTGATTGGCTCTGGCCTCTCTGGGTGTCTCTGCCCAGATCCTCGCCCAGTTCGCCCATGTCCATGTCGGGTAGATCCTCCTCAATGGGTGCAACAGCCTCGTCCTCACAGTACACACACTCCTAAAATACACACACGCACACAATGTTAGTTGTACTGTTTCTGCCAGACAGGACTGCAACTAATTATTTTAGTAATTGATTATTTTGATGATTAATCAGACAAAAAAATGTCACATTCTAGCGATATTTTTATTTAGCCACTTCAATTCCTGTTTTTAATTAGGAAAAAAAAATGCATTCTTTTAGTAAATCTGAACTGGGTGAAGATGAAACGACTCCATTTCAGAAGTTTTGGCTAAAACATATCTACAGATAAATGTGTTTTTTATCTAAAATGCAAAATCAATGTATTTTTTGTACAGTTTTGGCTTTTTTTATTGCTTTGAATGTGTTATTTTTTTGCAGCAAGTGGCATTTTTGCAAACGATTAATCGATACTCCAGTAAACAATTAATCGATTACCACATGACTTGATAATTACTTCAATAATTAACTAATCATGGTTAATTGTTTCAGGCCTATTTTGTAGTGTTGAAAAAAAAAAACTAAAGATCAACAAGATAGGAAATTTACAACATTTAAGGAGGTTAACAACTCTTATTCAGCAAATGGCCTCTGGAGTTTTTTGAGTCTTTTATAGAGAGTTTATACTCCAGTTAACGATTAATAGATTACTAAATTAGAAGACAATTATTTCAATAATCGATTAATCATATTAATCATTTCAGCCCTACTGTCAGTAAAGGCAGACTGCCGTGTGTGATCCTGACCTTCACATTGATAGCTGCGGGGAGGCCTCCTCTCCTCATCCAGGGATGCTCCTCCACCAGCTCCCGCCGCTGCTCTGAGGTGAAGTGAGGCTGACTCTTCTGCATCTGCCGCAGCCTCTCCTTGTCTTCCCTCAGCACCCTCTGAATGTCCCTGTTTTGCAAGCAGTTGTTGAAATAAAACCAACCACAGACATCAAAGATCATAACATTTTGATCTCCAACAGTAACCCACCTGGATGGCATTTGATACGTCATCATGACCTTGTCGTCAGCGTTGGCCATGAGCAACCAAAGAGGCTCCTGCAGAACGTATTTGATTAAATGTTCCCCTTCACCCTGAACGGACACTTTGGACTGAGACTTGCTGCTCTCCGAGCCGCCTTCGTTCCTCATCTTGCCTTTTCCCTTCAGGTCATGCTCCAGAGAGTCGACGCTGCCGAAGTACTTGCTGGTGTTGCTGCTTCCTACAAGTCGTGGGAAATCGACAAGGAAGGAAAATAAGTTTCATTTAGGGGTATTGGATTAAAAAGAGCTTAATACGAATTCATGCCAGGTATTTAGTGTTGGTCTATCATATAAAAGTCCAAGCAAAAATGTGGAGCAGGTCAGAAGAGTTTTTCTAAGAACTGCATATACTTTTCTCATGAGGTTAAAGGACCTGGATGTTTCTCAGCTCACCTGTTCTGCTGCCAGATGCTCCGCTAGCTGAGGTCCGACAGTCGTTGGATCCGGAGCCTGATGCCGAACCTGAACCCAGACCTGAGCCCATGGAACCTGAGGTGGCTGACCCAGTGCCAGAGTGAGCATCCTCCTGCTCCTGTAACAGGATGTCCAGAAGGTCACAGGATGAGGAATTGCCGTCACTGTGAGCCCCGCTGCCTCTGGGTTCCAGCTGAAATAAACAAAGGAAGATCAGTTAGGATACTTCTCAGTCTCAGGACGAAGTTCTCAGGGGGTCTCTGAGCTTTCTACGCTTCTCACCTGTTGGTGATTATCAGTCTTGGTTGCAGCTCCACCCTTGTCTCCTGTTGCCCCTGACCCAACTGCTGCCCCACTGCCTGGACCCCCAGCCTGGGCTGCGGTGCTGTCCTGCCGCTCCAGTGAGCGCTGCCCCTCCTCCATGCTCAGCAGGTTGAGCTGCAGCGGGGAGCTGCAGCGCGACTCAAACAGGGGAGGGGAGGTGGTAGGCTCCAGGGCCCCCGAGGCAGGGGTGGAGGATCGAGAAGCCACCGCCTCTCTGAGCTCTGCTGTGAGAGCTTTGGGGGGCTCGGCGGCTATCGTGTAGGGGAAAGGCTGAGCTGGGTAGGGGGCTTGAGCCACAATGGGTGTCTGCACTGGGAAAGACGACTGGGCGGTGAAGGGCTGCTGGGTAGTGTAGGCAGTCTGGGGAGCTGGGAATGGCTGCTGGGTAGTGTAGGGGACCTGCGCAGCTTGAAACGGGTGCTGGGGGGAAAAGGCAGTCTGCACTGGGAACGGCTGCTGGGGTGTGAAGGAGAGCTGGGTCTGCATCGGATATGCCGCCGGAGGCGTCTGAAAGGCCTGCTGGGTAGAGTAAGTCGGTGGGGGCTGGGGCTGCTCTGTGAAAAACGTTGGCCTGGGCGTGGCGCAGAGCTGGCTCATCTGATTCAACTGTCCCATATGGGGGAAAAGGTAGTTGGGCAGCATAAGAGCCACCACTGGTGTAACAATCGGAGGGGGGAACGGAGTGCTGGTGGGGGGGGCTTGGGCGTTCTGCCCCTCCCCAAAGGCAGATGACTGAGACGCATCGGGACGGGACGCCTGAGCTGGCGCGGCAGGCGTTGGGGGGTACAGTGGATAAGCAGGCACCATGGTGGGGTAGGAAACGTTAAAAGCTGACTGGGACGCTTCAGAAGGGGACCAAGACGTCTGGTTGAGACCCTGAAGAGGGGGCCGGGGTTTGCGATTGGACACGGCGCTGTCAGACGAGTCAGGATGCTTCATCCGCGGTTTCTTGGACTTCCTGTTGCGGTTGCCTTTTTTGGTGGTCGTCTCTGGCCGGGTTGGGCCTTGTTTGGCAAGTCCCTGTTGACCAGCTGAATCTGAGGAGACATGCAGAAGTGAGAAAGGTGGCAATGTGTTGCCATCCAATTATACCTGCAGGATTCTTTACATTTGTCAAGATGCAACCACAAACTTTATTGGGATTACAGGTGGCAAACCTTGTCAAAACCCTGCATTCAAAGTGAAATGTGAAAAGTAAACGGCCGGTATTTGTACAGTGCTTTATCAAGTCCAGAAGATTCCAAAGGGCTTTTCACCACATAAGTCATTTGCCCTTTCACACATATTCACACACTGTTTGCGGTAAGGTACATTGTAGCCACAGAAGCACCATCAGGCCCTCTGACCACCACAAGCAGGCATGGCTGGTAAAGTGTCTTGCCCAAGAGCACAACGACAGAGACGGGCGAAGCTGGGGTTTAAACCAGCAACCGACCAGCTTGAGTCATCATCTCCCCAAAAGTGCGCTGTTCATTTGTACTCAACCCCCTGAGTGAATGCTTTGCTAGTTTGGTAAAAACCAGCCCTTTTGTTCTTTGCTTTGGCTTCGTAAAAAGTATCTGGGCTCTTGGATATTAAGAAACGATTGCTTGCTGGAGGAGTGAACTCTGGTGAAGTTTTAAATTTTACCCAGTCGCTAACGTTTGGCCGTGATGTGTGTAATCATAAAATCCCAACAAAAGACACAACAACGTCTGGTTGAATCCGGACATAATGCTAACTGGGTATGCATGAAGGCTGCAGATTAAGTCTGAGTTTGATACTGAACATGAACTACCTTCGGCGTTAGCTGTGCCTCTCTGGTTGTGCAGACATGAGGAACATTCCTTCCGGGAGCTCCTGGCATTGCGGAGCTCTCGGCATCGGTTCAGGAAGGCCTGCTCCTCCTTCTGGGTGTGGGCTGCTAGCACCTCCTTTGTGAGCCCCAGCCTCTTGTAGGCCTCCTTCTCCTGGCTGGGTGGAGACACCATACTGACCGACACAGCGGGGGGAGCTGGGCTCTCCGCAACATCTTCGATGATCTCTGTAACAAACGTCAGATGGAGAATACCGTCAGACGAGTTGATTTTGGCTTTGCAGTAGTTTTAAAAAGTTTGAAACTGACCAGACTCTGGTTGAGGCTTCTTGTCTCCCACATGAACAATAGTGCTGCTGTAGCTGCACTGTGAGGTGATGGAGACAACACTTTCAGCCTTACTGGGCAGAGTGAGAGGCGCCAGGGTGCCCCCCACCACAGCAGCTGCCCCAGTTGGTGGCTTCTTAGGTGCTTTCATGTTTGGCAGGCCTGGCTGGGTGTCAAGCATCAAAGGATCTGCAGGAGATCAGGAGGGATGAATACAGTGAGACTGAGTAACAGGTGGACTAAAACAGAGTGCTATGCGTTTACTAAAAGTATTCAAACCTGGGTGTGTTCCCTGAGGCACTTGGATACCATCTTCAGACCCTCTCTTGTCGTCATCAGAGTTGGACGACGTGGTGTTGGATGAGAACTGGTACTTCCTTTTCACTGTGATGGGGACATTACAACTCTCCAGATACCTACAGGAAAAATCAGCAATGGTTTAATCCACAGAGTTCAAAGGTCAGGTAGACAGAGCAGAGGTTCCTGGCCACACACCTAATGACGCTGTCAAGGCAGCTGATCTGCTGGTAGGAGCACATAGTCTGATCTTTGTAGGTGAAGTCGTCCATGTTGGCTCCAGCGATGTCTCTGACTTGTGAGGGGGGGGCAGAGTCCCGTATACGCACACCTGAACTCCTCTGGCCTGCAGAAGACCCTGAACGAAGAGAACAGGATGTCAGAGAACACACAAGGAGAGCAAAATAGATTTTTGCTGCTTGTACTACTCCAATATGTTAACACATTGCAAAAACACAAAATGTTACCCAATATTTTCCATCTAGTTTCCAATGCAAATATCTTAATACACTTGAAATAAGACAAGGCCAACTTACAAGTAGCTTATCAGCAAGATAGTAGCTTATTTTCAGGTAATAATTTCTCAGTATTGATAAAAAAACAGTCCCACTGGCAGATTATTTAATTTATAACATGACATTTTTTTCCATGCTCTAAGTCAAATAATCTGCCAGTTGAACTGATACTTTTTTTTATCAATATTAAGAAAATACTGATTTAAAACAAGCTACAATATCTTGCAGAAAAGCTAGTTTTGTCTTATTTCAAGTGTATTAAGACATTTGTACCCAAACTTCAATTTACGTTAAAATTTAAGGAGGTTAACAATCATTAATCATTTCAGCAAAGTGGTTTCGGATTCAGACCTGAAAGTGAACTTACCGTCGCCGGTCTTCCTCTGCTCGGTTTTGGGCTGCCACACCGACGAGGAGCGCATGCAGACCTGAGAGTCCTGATTCTTCAGCATGTGGACTCCCTTACAAATTTCCTGGAAGGTCCTGGACGGCTTGGTCTTGCTCGTCTCCTCCGCCGTGTTCCCTACTGGGATGTTCCCGTTGCTTTCGCTGGATGAGCTGATGCTCACCTGCTGCTCATGGGAACCGTTGCTGCCATAGCTGCCATAGCCGCTGGAGCCCACGTTGTGGACCGGCTGCAAAGAAGCAGACCGTTAAAAGAAGGGAAAAGGTTTCCCATGTGTGCATAGAGTTAACATGGGTGTTTGACGTACTTGGAGCAGCAGTCTGTGGATCTGCTCGCTAATTTCCTGGATGTCTGAATCCATCATTTTCCCTCCGTGGAAAGCTGGTGCTGCGAAAACATCTTCGTTTACTGGCCCCCTGAAGAGCACAGACATGTCAGGTTATCTACCTCTTGCATATGGATTAGTAAATAATTTCCACATTTAAAACAACAGGAGGGAGGTACTCACATGCGTACTTTGTGCCTCCCGATGACAAAAGACACCTTGCGGCTCCAGGGATTCACAAAGCTGGACCAGCTGGTGTCAATGGTGATATACTCGCCGTTTCTCGCACAGAAACGGATCGAGGAATGATCGAACGGTTGACCGCCGTACTGCAGAACTGCAACACAATGATTAAATGCAACAACATGATGAGTTCTCTAACTTACTGGATTCAGTCTTTGTAGCTACATGCAATACCTACATACAACCACAATCTTCAATTCATCTTTTAGAATTTCTTGTAATAGATGAAAACGGTGCATAACTGATGTTTGAATATTGTTTTTACATATAGCAATTTAAAACATTATTAAGAATGTCTTTACACCGAAGTTCTGTGGTTGCACCAGGTCAAAATGTGAAAAAAAGTTTGAAGGTGTATGGAAATATGGAAAACTAAACTAATTAGAACATAATCAGCATAATCTCACTTTCAGAAATTCAAAAAAGTGCTTCCTTACTTTTGCGATGCACAGCCAGCATTAAAGGCCGGTCACTCGGGTGCAGGTTGAGCAGAATGGGCGTCCCGATCAGGTCTTGTGGGAGGTATCCCAGCAGAGGCACCGCCCTGCCCAGGGAACAAAAAAACAACTGTTTGACAGTACAGACTTAAAAACTTCATAAAATAAATAAGAAAAACAAAACATGCAAGGCCCTTCATGACCTTGTTCTTTAACCCACCTCTCGTCGACATCCTGGAACACACAGTTAGGAGTGTGTGTGGTGGTAAAAATCCGTTTGTCTGGAGGAATCCTGGGAGCTACACAAAAAGTAAAACAGCAACAATTGGTTGGGAGTCAAAATAAAAATATTGCCACCAAAAACAAACAAATAAAAAAGAGGTCACACATTCAAATGTGTCGTTGGATCGCCTTTATCTTTGATTACGGAACGCATTTGCTGTGGCGTTGTTTCAATAAGCTTCTGCAATGTCACAAGATATTGCATTACTTTTTTTAACCAAGATCTAGCATCGACAGTGGCAGAGTTGGGCCACTGTGCAAAGTCTTCTCCAGCACATCCCAAAGATTCTCAATGGGATTAAGGTCTGGATTCATATGTGAAAATGATGCCTCATGCTCCCTGAACCACTCTTTCACATTTCTATCCTGATGAATCCTGGCACTGTCATCTTGAAATATCGCTGTGCCATCAGGGAAGAAAAAAAATCCATTGATGGAATAACCTGGTCATTCGGTATATTCAGGAAGTCAACTGACCTCATTCTTTGAGCACACATTGTTGCTGAACCTAGACCTGACCAGCTGCAGCAACCACAGATCATAGTACTGGCCACTTCTTTTTGGCGAGGCAGCATAAGACAGTGTGGTCTACAGCTTAAAGTTACTCGATCTAATCATCACAACAGATCTGGGGTTTAAGTCATTTAATATCTTATATGAACTGGTTTTCAGGGCATGACATAAGGCTCGCCATCTGTTCAATATGATTAAACACAAAACTGAGCAGCAAGTAATATTTAGTCAGAGGGTCAGAGGACCTCAGTTCTCACCTTCATATCCAGAGTGCACCCTCTCAGCCAGCAGGAGGCAGCAGAACTGCTCTTCAGACAGCTCAGCGTCTTGAACCTTCATGAGGTAGGGAGTCATCCGGAAAGGATAGTACTGCAGATCCCCCTCACGCTCCTTCCCACCACTGTAACATCAACACATGGGTGGAATCAAGCTTTTCATTGGCCACCTTTTGAGTCAAAAACTTAAATGAACAAATTTAAAAATGCACAAAACACTAAAGTAGGGCTGCAACTAACTACTATTTTAGCATTTATTCTGACAATTAATCGGATTTAAAAAAAATTGGCAAATCATACAGATTTCTCATTCAGCCATTTATTCCTGCTAATAAAATATTAAAAATACATAAAAACGCAAATAAACAAGTTGCCAATTTTTGTTTTTAAACAAGAAAATACACATTTTATCGCCTAAAATGCAATAACAGTATTCATTTACTTTACACTTGATTGTTTGTAGCAAAGTATACATCAATACAGCATAAAGCTGATCGTTGGATTAGTTTTTGAATTTTGGTATTTTTTTTACAGAATTTGAACCAGGTGAAGATGAAACGACCACTTTCTGGGTAGAACATATTTACAGACAGAGAAGGTTACATGCAAAATGTATGTATTTTTGTAGTTTTGCCTTAATTACAGATCTGAGGGTGTTGTTGTCTAAGTAAATGGCCTTTTTCTGAATCTGCATACTCCAGTTAATGATTATTTGATAATCAATTGAAATAATTATCAACTAATTTAGTTAACTGATTAATCACAATAAATTGTTTCAGCCCAAATCTAAAGAGGCTTGCTACAAGTTCACCCAAATTACATATTTGAAGCTGAATTAAAGCATCTACAATGGATTCCTTTCCCACTTTTCAATTCTAACACATAAAATCTCCCTTTTATATCCTAATCAATAACAGAAGCAGCCACTAGGTGGGGATATAAATTAAAAGTCTTCCAAATAACTTGCTGCTCCCCTCCATCCACTTGCGCTGACTCAAGGTTTGTTATGAGCAGGAAACTATGGATCAAAGCAGCTTTAATCTTTGCCACTCACCTGATGCGGCAGAAGAAGGATTTCTCCTGCATGCACTCCGTGGGAGACGACTCTGAAGAGACAAAGAGTCAAGAAAACATTTTATTTGACTGAGCATTAATATTCCAAACTGAGAGAGTTTTTTCCTTCAAGTTGAAGCTTCTGACTTCCCCGGTGTGTGTATTAAGAGTCTAGACGATTATATGACAGACGCATGTGCTGGGAAATATGTAAATGCCCTGACTAATTAATTACACGCGACGTGTTCCATCGGCATGTGTATGTGTGGGCGTTTGAGGCTTGTGAAAGAACAAGGTTCATTTCTCACAACCTGGCCAGGTGGGTTGTGTTTCATGTGGACCTGCAACGTGCGCTTTGTTGGCATTGGAAATATATGATCCAAGTACACAGTGCATGTAAGCGCTAAAGCCTTCCTTCGTTAAGGTTTGGTACCTGCGCCGGTGCACATGCTCCACGAGGGCAGGCGGTACGGCGTGGTGAAGCTGTAGAACACGCTGACGTCCTGAGGCGTCAGGAACTCCACAAATTTGGCGTTGTTGAAAACTTCCCGCTTGCAGTTCAGTATGGAGGCGGCCTGGTCCGAGATGTAAACTATCTTCCCAGTGATGAGGGACACCGCTACGGCAAAAATGTCCTGGAGGGGGGAACAGAAGCATTTGTTAGCAAGCTGTAGCTAAATAAAAAAAACTTATGAAATTATTATTTAAATGTGTCAACAATTGGAAATAAATATAGAAATAATTTATTAAATATAGAATTATTTCTAAAACAAAACAAAAAAACTTTTAGAAAATCAGAAAGGGCTGACCCTATGGTACACTAAAGAAATACTATCCTACTGCAATTTAGGCAATAATACATTTATTTCTCATTTCAAAAAGGAATTGAAATATTTTTTGTATTTAATGTTTTTCTAATATTGTATAAAATAAGATTAAAGAGTTAAATAAGGAAAAAAAAACAGCAGAATGTGCCAATTTTTTTATCCGATTAATTGTCAGAATAATTAATAGAATACTAAAATAAAGGCTAGTTACAGCTCTAAAAATTAGTGCCATGCAGTTTCTTAAATGAAATAGTTTAAAGGTGCAACACGGATATTTTTCCTCAAGGTTTTAAGACATAATCAGTCTCTGTGTTAAAGCTTACTACAAAATGCTACTTCCTCATTCGTAAATAAGGAGTTTAGATGTCTTTCCAGCAAAACTTTCTAAAAATGCTTCTGTAGTCAGGACTGATCAGTGCTATGATCTACTTAGAGCTGCTTTTTTGTTTCAGAATCCCAAGCTAACATTTAAGACCCACTGGCTTGATGTGATGTGTCACACTTACTGTGTTTTTCAGGGTGTATTCTGAGGTGATGGTGTTAATTTCTTCAATGGTGTATGAAGACACGTCAAAGCCAGGAGGCTGACTGTCATTAATCATCAGCATCTGGTAGTATTCCTCATTAGCTGTGAAATCGAAACATATTTAAATATTAATGTTGAAATGCTGATGGAAAAAAAAAAAAAAGAGGCTGATGTGACTGAGCCTTACCTTTCACCTGTTTGATACACCGCAGCGCATATTTGAGCGTGTTCACAGTGTTGGATTTGCCTTTACCCCTCTTTTCTGGAGGCAGGTGCATCTTGAGCTCCTTGAGAGTCTTGAAGAGCTCCTTCTGAGTCTTGGCTTTGGCCGACTGCTCGCTGCTGCATGACGTGACAGAGAAAGATGCGCAGGTGTCAGAAATGACAAGGTCTCACCAGAAATGTCATTAAGACGAGGCAGAATGAGAGGGGGAGCTGCCGTGAATGGCTGAAAACACGTGGACATGCTTCATGCTGGGCTTCCCAGAACAGAGCATCAAAAAAAATCCACACAGGCATCACATGAAGCAACGCGCTGATGGAGCCCCGTACTGACCTGCAGCCGCTGGTTGAAGGGTTGTCCTGCTCAGAGCTCATCAGGCTGAAGGCGTTGGAGCTGCTCGGAGGTGAAGGACTATGGGAGTTGGAGCTGTAACCAACGACAACAGCACATGTTATTCAGGGAAAACCTTGAAATGCTCTTAAAAACAACTTCAACAGCTCAATGGTTGAAACACGGACCCAGCTGGGATAAGCAGTTGATTAGTTAATAGCAAGATAAATTAAAATGAGCTTGATCGTTTTCATTGTGACGATTCATATTTTTAAAGGGCAATTTTGTTTACAGAGACATTGTAATACACTTTATTTTATTGGTTTGGACTGTGTTCCTTTATTTCTATTTTATTTATTGTTTTTGGTTATTGTGTTTCACTTTGGATGTTTAAAATATCTATTCATGATTTTTCTTCACAAAATCACATCAATAAATGCCATTATCAATATATTACCTGAAAATGGTCTCTAAACAACAGTATTATTGTTTATCGGAATAATTCCTGAGACAATTTATAGTTCAGCAAATTAAAGCTGATTGTGGAAAGGATATGTATGTAATGTACAAAAATAATCTGAAAATTCTTGCAGAGGAACAAATCTGAACCAGGTTTATTTGACTCCTCTGAACTGATGAACTTCTTAAAGTGATTTAATTATCTTGTTCAAACAAATTGAACAATAAAATATGTCGTAATTCCATTTATTGACTTTCTCACTATAGATTTTTGATTCACTCAGGAGAGCAGACCCTGCAGAATCTCTGACGGACCTCACTTCCGTGACCTGGTCGGTCTGGGCCCCCCATGGTGATTCGCTTCATCTAAAGAGGCCTCACCTCTTGTTGCTCCCGGATGACTCCATCAGAGCAGAATCTTTCTCGTTGCCATTCGAACTGCTCACTGACTCGTTGCCGTGGGACTCATTGCCGTGCGATTCGTTGCCGTGGGATTCTGTCCCGCTGCCACTCGAGCCGCTGCCGCCCATCTCTACGTCCTCGTGGAGAGGCGTGCGCTGACGCTTCCTGTCGTCGTGCGGGGAGCCGAGAGACGCTGGGTGCTCATGGCTGCTGTCGCTGCCCTCGGACGCCTGTCCCAGCTCGGGTTCCAGTTCCACCCGGTCCTGCCGGCCGCAACCCTCGCTGTAGCTGCTGGCCATGCGGTGGAGTTTGCTCATAGAGCCACGTCGGGGGCCTTGGTATTCGCGGTTCCGTTCGCAGCCGTCCAGAGTGGAGAACCGATAGAGCTTTGGATCGTTGTCCTCAGACATGAACGGGCAGGAAATGCAAGGCTAGGTTACTTTCCACATGGCGATACCATGAGGTGCATGGCATTGGGATGAAAATGGAGTTGATGTCTCAGCAGCAGAGGTGCAATCTGAGGGAGAAGGGGGTGGGGGAGAGATGAAATTACTCATCCAAATCCTAAACAACAAAGAACGTTTCTATTAATAGCAGATCAATAGTAAGGGGGAGCAGTCCTGTAAAGAGAAGCAATCAATAGGGATCAACTCCAACCATCCATCAAATCTACAGCAGGTTCCCTTTGATCTGAGCAGACAGGCTTCACTCCCAGCATCGCTAAAAGAGCAAACAGTGAATAAAACACTCCCTCCAGAAAGTTGTGATGTTTTTTTTTTCTGACTGTTGTGGCTTAAAATTTCTAATTTTGCAGCACCTTTTTCAAAAAGTTGCAAATTCTTTGTAGAGCTTTATTTTTGTCATGACATTATCTTACAAAATGTTAGAATTATTCACATAATCTTCCCAAATAGAGACAGGATTTTAATAGTTAATATTTAAAATGCATACAACATTTTCCAAGTACCTTTCATTCATTCAAATCAACATGAACTGTACACACAATATAAGAACATACTCCACACCTCGAAATGGGTTTTGGGAAAAATGTACGAAAAAAGAAGAAAAAAAATAAGAAAAAAAAAAAGGAGCGCAACATCACATGCATTTTATCTGGCAAGTTCAGTTTTCAATAGGTATTGTGAAACAGGAAGTTCAATTAGAATTGGGTAAAGAGGATTGGTCAAAATTCAGACAAGTTGCAGTGATTGGTCAGAAAAGAAAGTAATGCAGAAAAAAGTTAATGTGATTGGTCAGATTTATGGGACAGTTGGAGAAAATTGCAAGTCTGCACAAAATCTGTGACTGTTGAGTGAATCTGCATAAATAATCGCAAGACAGAGAGAGACTGATAAAAGGACAACAAACAGTGTAAAGTTCACTTAATTTCCCACACAGAAAGGCAGCCGTCAGGTTCATATTTAACCTTTCCCAGAGGACCGCAGCCCCTCACCACTGTGATAAAATTAAAACAATAAATGTTACAGAAACCATAATTACATCTGTAGTTATCAGTATTTTACATTACATTAGAGCCAGCTTCATTATTTGTTGCTTTTTTGATGCTGCTTAAAATTGTACCATCATAATTTCTTTTTGGCAGTTAATAATACAAATATTTGATATGTCACAAAACATGCGTACCAGCTTGAACGCTGGGAAATGCTTTCATTTTTTCATATTGATCAAGTTGCGTAAATGCTGCCAGCTGAGCTTTAATTAGTCTAATCAGCAAGTGTGAACAACTTGACATTCATCATTCAATTAGCTGAAAATCAAGCAGGGAAAATAAGCCTTCTGTTACAAACGTTCACTGTATAATTCCTCCACATCATTTACAGCTACTTTTTCTTAATCATAATATTTAAAAAAAGCCACTTCCTGCAAAAGTCTCAGTCAAATATCTGTTCTCTGAAATAACAAGGATAAAAACAACAGCAATAAATTTCAGCCTCCTCCTTTTCTTCCCACATCTTCCTCTGCGAAAAAGACCAGGAGCTATTTATGTCGGTTCAGGACCGATCGGAAAACCGTGGCAGCAGGTACTGAAGCCAAATCCAAACTGTTTCACTGTTCTCCTGCTGGCCTGGGTCAGGTTGCAGCTATTTATGTAAGCACGCACATTCAGCAGCTTGTCTGTTCTGCGCACTTTACATAAGCCTTTTTGCTTTTAGAATAAGTTTTAAGTTAATAAGTTAACTTATAAGTTTTTTATGTGTTGGAGGCATTAAAAGAAACTAACAGGTTTTATAGCTGGCTCTCACACTCACTTTTATTCTTTAAAGATTACTGGCTGAAAACAGCGGAGTTGTTCGGATGGATTTCCTATTGGCTGCTGCACACGGCCAATCAGAGAGCAAGGAGTCTTGACATTAGTAGTTATGACATCAGCAAATTAGGACACAACAATAAGGTAGTGGCTAATAAGCACATCAGCAACGTTTTATATTGTAAATTCAAGAAGAAATATAATGTTTTAACAGATTTACAGGATCTGGGTTATGGCTGTAGAGACATATATCTCAGATCCACTCAGATGATTTGCTGTATCCACAAAAGCATTGATCCAAAAAGTAACAAGTCCAGAAATTATTCAAAAAACACTAGGTTAACGTCATACAAAAAGCAATTTTACTGGACAAACAGCAGATATGCAATGAAAGTAACTTATTTCTCCAATTAAATGTCCCTACAATTGTGGATTCAATTGGTTAAAAATATCTAAACATCTGAATCCTTCTTACTGACATAGTAGCACACTCACTTGTAGTTAAAAATCTATGAATGTAGCCAACCACAAGGCTTAAACAGCATAAGTCAATGGGATAACATTACATTTTCAACAGCCTCAAAACTTTTAGATGTAAGATCTGAACTCACCAGAAAGACTGAGATCCATTAATACCACAAGAAACCCCACCAGGCAAAAAAAAAAGCAAAATGCCTCTTTAAAGAAAAATGCCTTTAAAGTCCTTTCAGATGCATTTCATGAAATACAAAGACATAACTCTCCAAGCAGCAGGTAAAGTAAAATAAATGACACAATGAAAGTGACGCGCCTCTGCTTTCATCAGAGCCCAGTTTCAGAGTGAGCGCTGATCCAGCCAAGCACACTAGCACAGATCTCAGGCATTATACAACTTGGCTCCAGTCACATGGATTGTGCTATAGCTCAACACAAAGCTGGAAGCCCTGTTTCATAAAACCACATGTCTCCCTTTTCTTTTTCTCAGAACTCATTGTTAAGGCGTGCATTCTTACACATCATTTTAAACAGAAATGACAAAAATTTAATTATCTGAGCAACACAGAATTTTGAATGGAATTTATTACATATCCACCTGAAGCTGGAAAAGGGAACAAAGACATTCCTATTGTTAATTTTCTTGTTTCTTGACTGGAATATTGATAAAAGTGGATTAAGTGTAGAATTAGGTTAGATTTTTTTTTTCATATTGAGTCTCCAATATTACATCAAAAAACATTTGTTGGTGCTTGATGACTTCTGTAACACAGCTAAGATGATTAGTATTTGTCCTAAATTAAAAACTCTCAGTGGAAATGTTAATACCACATTTATATCATGATTAAAATTTAGCTCAAGATTTACTGTTGGCTCTCTAGGAGTGAGATGGCATTAATACCCAGATCATGTTTAATATCATCAATACTTGAATCTAATTTTCAGGAAATGCTTAGCAGGGGATTTTTGATGTTATTTTATCAGCAGGCCTTTGTGATTACCCTAAACTGGATTAAAATAAAACTCTGGTAAATTTATCCATCTTTAAATATAGACAATCTGAGGATATGATGTATACATTTACCAAATAAAGTGAAAAAACATCAGATTATAGTTACTGCACGTATACACTTTCTATTTTATAAGCCAAATCTGGCACTCCCATTGTTTCAACAAGTGAAAAAGAGGTACTAATGTGACTGATTAACACCAATGACACGTCGAATATAGGTCTAATATCATGATCAATACATAGATATAGATGTAAGAAAATAAGGCTAAAATGCGTTTTTATTAGCTATTTGCAGCCCTCCCTTCCTTAGCTCCCAATGACCTAATATTCACAATCCACACACACGTTGACCTGCAATCCAGTGCACGGTACACTGACACAGTTATGTAAAAGTGGTAATATCGTTAAAAACAAGCCACAGACAAAGCGCTTTTTAGCATCGGACGTGTTAATCTACTAAAACTTTCTCGCTTCTTGCTGTGTGAACGGACAGAAAACGAAAACTAGTCATTTTTAGTGAATAAAAGAACAAAAAGTAGAGCAGTCGCGAATTTCGCGCATGCGCACATACGTGTTTCGTTATGCAACTTATTTTTTGAGCTCAAGTCTTAAACATAGCTAAAACCAAGAGGAGAACCAACCTGTGCTGTTGATGTGAAAATCTCCTTTCCTCCTGTGTCAAAGGACAAAAAAAAAAGCCAAATCTGCAGTGGAACAAAACATACGTTTAAGGCAACCAGTATTCCTCAATGGGAAAGCAGCTTCAGACTGACTGACTGACACGGTAGCGGTCCGTTCCTCCCCGGCTTTCTACGACAGCAGCCCACCAGCCAATCAGAGAGCCAGACTCGCGACCTCAATTCAGGGCTCCTCCTTTAGGCTGACTCGATTGGTATTTGGCTTGGGGTTTCCATGGAGAGCATTACGGAACAGCGATAGCGGTAGCTCATTGGTCCAGACCTCTGTCCGTCGTTTTATATAAACAAGGCGGCTTTTGCACGTGGAATCTCATGTTGTGTGTGTTACAGCTCGTAGGAGCGAGGCAGTAACGACTGCAAGGAATTGTTGGGTTTAAAACAACATATTAAATGTTGCAATTACATAAATGCAAAATGTGTCAGTTGGAAAGAACTGGGAAAAACAAAACATCTGCTAATAGTGTATGAAACAAAATGACTCCATTAAACTGTATGTTCATTCTTGTTTAGTTGAATAGTAGAATTATTTTAATCAGTTTTAATGCCGGTCTTATCGACCGCTTCTAATCGTTTCCAGGTTCACATCTGACATTGCAAAGGTTCAAAAAGGGTGGTCAGATGGGGGCACTGTTAATTTTGGTATGCCAAAGAATGGACACACATCAAATTTAATGGTGTTAATGCAGTCAAATATGATTTTATGACTGCAATCAATAACATCGATCAACAGCTATTATGGTTTGATGTGGAGTCATAATCTGTCACAAAACTGGAATTAGAAGCGTAATCAATAGGAATATAGTGTATCAGAAAAAAGTTTCCAGATGTACACGTGAGATGCAAGCATTTTATTACCAATCCATAACTGATCTCCAGTTTATGAAAATACTTTGCTATCACTTCCCTTAGGTATATGCCATATTTTAATAACACTGGCATAAAAGTGTCTGTTCACACAGACAACATAGAGATACAAAAGGGAGAAAACAGCAATCTACTGGGGTTATAAAATGACAAATTGACCCAGAGAAACATTAATGTCATGACAGATGTAAATACATGCTGCAAGTAATTGGAAACTTCATTTTTGTAAGGTGTAGATGTAAGACTTTCGGACTAATGGCACAGTGAAGTGGGGGTACCATTGTTGCTCCAAACAAATTACAGATAAAAACTATTGTTGAACTGAAACCTTTGCGAAATGTCACAATCGGCACAAACATCATGCATTGAAAATTTCTTCAATGTGTAATTTAGGAAAAAAAATGTTTGTTGGTACTTGTTATCATGAGTTTGACTTTGCTTTGTGCCAGACTCGAGTCATCGTAATTAGCTTTGAGTGACTAAGGCTCTGGAGCACACATTGCACAGTTACCAGCATGGTAGTCACAATACTAGAGCCTCAGTAAAGTGGCTCTCTGTTCCGAGGTTTGGAGCTTTTTGAGTGCTGTAAAGAACCAGCTTCGTGAGGCAGCTTTTCACTCACCCGCTGCGGTGATGCTTCAGCCACAACAGACCGAGCTCATTACCTTATGATGCTCAACTAAATTTACCAGTGAGAATAGAGTCGGTCACATTCACATTCAGCTCTCTGCCAACCACTTCAACAACAATATAGTATTATGATGATGAAGTTTCATTAGCTGCTATATTTGGTCTTTCCTTGAAAGCCCCTCAACCAACCGGCAACAAATCCATTCATCTGTTGTTAGTGTGGGTGGAATAACATAAAAAAATCACTAAATTGGGATTGATTCATGAATCACACCCTCACTTTTCCATTTCCCCTTTTTTCTTAAAAATGACATGCTTCACCTGCTGGCAAGGGGATATTATAGGTAGGTGGGTTTCAGAGGAGACTTAGTCATGGTGTGGGTGGCTTTTTATTAATAATGGCCAAAATTACATAACCAGAAATCCTTTGGCCTACATCTGAATAGTATATATTTGCAGACAGACTATAAAATCATGCCATAATTGATAATTCAACAATTATTTGTGTAACAAAATATTAATTGCATAACATTGCAATCTTGCGGCTTCTGTTTTGACAAATGCACTTATCAAGAAAGGGGATGGAGTCTTATGACCATACTTCCACAATGGATGTAGGGAAATGTAGAATCAAAAAATTTAATCTGCAAATCCTTTGGAGTGCGTCTCTACTCTTGCACATTTAGAGATGGAAATGTTTTCCTATTTGTCTTTAAAAAAAATGAAACTGAGTCAAATTGTAGAGACGAGAGGATACCCTTTTGCTCAGACAAAGAACATCCTTACAGCATGATGCTGCCACTACTGTTTCTCTCTCCTTCTTAGTGGGGACGTTGTGTGAGTTTTTCTCTGGACATAAGGTCCTGCATGTGGGTCAAAAACTTTGTCTCGTGTGATTTTAATTTCATCATTTTAATGTGTCCACTGTGATTTTTTTGTCCACATAGAACATTTTTCGTAAACTAGTATATCCAGAAGAATTAAAATCAGTCTCATCTGAGCCACTTCTACATGTTTGTGTCTGTACATGTCTTGCAGAGCTGCAAAGAGAGCTTTTTATGACTTTTCTTGAACAATGGATTACTTCTTGCCACTCTTCTATGATGGCCAGATTTGTGAAAAGTACAACTAATATTTGGTGACAGAATCATCGAAATCACCTCAGCTGAGATTCTCTGCAGCTCCTGCAGAGTTAATATGGGACATTTGGCCTCTTTTCTGACTGAGGTAATTACAGGTGGACAACTATGCTTTGGTTTTGTTGTGCTACACTCTATTTTTAAATAATAAGAATCAGCGTCCAGCCAGCATACACATAAATAATCCCACATTATTTAGAGATACCACATTAACCTATTACCACATTTCCTCCAACCTATCAGTTGGAGGAAAACTTTTCTTCCAACAGTTTTCTAACTGTTGGAGGAACAGAGGCAACAATGCAATCTCCAGTCAAAAAGGTCCCAGCTGAGATTTTAAACTCTGCCAAATGTTGCAAGATGACATTGCCCATAAGTTGCTAGGCTGAAGTTGTGAAAGACTGGCTAAGAGACCATGACAGACATTTTTACACATGTATTGGTCAATAGAATCCAGACCGTAACCTCTGACATCTTGTGGAATGCCATTAGGGTTAGTATAAGCAGAAGTCACACAAAGTATTAAGTACTTCAAAAGACACACTTAATCCTTGGTGGGAAAAATGATGTAAAGAGAAAAATGTTAAACATACTTAACACTGTTCATCTTGCGAATGTGAACAGAGATGTAACACTTGGATCGCCAGATCCAACTCCAAGAAGAGATTTAGGTGAAAAACAAAATATATTTTGTAATCAGGTTACAGGATCCTCTTGAACCAACAAATTCTTCAGTATTTTAACAACAGTTTTATTTTCACATCTCATGTCCTACATTTACAGGAGTTCACAGGTCTGCATCAATCACTTCAGAGTATGTGGAATTGAAACTGCACAGTTTGCATAGTTTAATTTAGCACATTCGTTACATAGAAAGAAAATATGAGTTAACTAAATCTATGCAGAACACCCAGTGTTTAAAACCTCCAAAGTATAAACATGGCTTTTTGACTTCTTTCTCGGCTGTCCGACATACCATATGTAGAACATGAGAATAGTTTTTTTTTTTCCAAAACCCTGTAACTCAAGCTGCTGAAAACCTTGTTTTTGTGAACCTTGAGGCTCTTACATTGTTGATGTCTCAATCCTTTAATAGTCATAGTTTCACTGTAAGTGGGTTAACTTCTACTGTGACCACTCTGTGAGGAACCTAGACTAGTAGGCAACTTTATTACATAACCAAGAGCAGACGAATCACTGCTGCAGCTTTAAGTGACATGAATCAATAAGTGATGACTGTTGAAGTAAAAGGCCTTCCTGTTATTTCACCCTAAATGTGCAAGGGGTGCTAAACTGACAGTAATGCATGCAAAATGGACTTTAGTTGAAACTAGAAAGGAAATTAGCATTTAGAGAAGCTTAATGAAAATCTTTAAAGGATTTATGAATTTAAAATATTCCCATTTACTAAGCAAATAAGAAATCTCTAACGGTCATCCAGATAAGAGGTGAAACCTTGTCATTCTCTCCCCACAAAGGGACAAGAATGGTATCAAATCTTCCTAAAATGACAAAGATGCATCAAGCCTCAAGCTTGTTTGCAAGCATTTTGTTTTTCTTTTCGGTACACTTTGAGGTTTACGTGCACAGTTTAGGTAGTTTTATTAGCATCAGAGTTCAGCATGACTGCAGCTGTGGAGAAACTATGTAATATCTGGTCTGACATCAAAGGTGTTAAAGTCTGAAACATTCTCACATTAGCAGATTACTTAAGAACTGAACAGAGCTCAGTGAGATGATTAAACCTTAAGGTGTTGTTTTATAACCATCTCCACATCTTTCTCCAAGACCTGTCATTTCTTTACCAATGTTCTAACAAATGTTCACAGAACAACTAAGAATATACTACACACAGATGACTTGCTATACAAGTACCATTGGAAGGCAATTGATTGCATTGAATTTTATTTAGGGGAATTGTAGCATAGGCAGCTTAATACACAGACATGCTTTTCTGATGTTTTTGGAGAGAAAAACTATTTTGTGATGGTCTAACATAGGGGTTTGGGTTTGCAACATTTATATCCCAAAAAGCCATTTTCACCCTCGGTTCAATTAATTAAACATGTTTGAAGCAAGTTTTGTCGCTCAAAGAAATAAAACTTACTTACATGAGCTTTTAAAAATAAGATAATTTGTTAGTTTGTCATAGTTGAACCATTTTACTTAAACTTTTAGAAAAAGAAAATGGATGTGAAAAATTATATTTTTGTGGGTTTGTTGGTCCTTTCTCATTTTAGATAAATTTATTAAGAGCCATTGTGGAAAGTCCAAAGTGCCACTTGCGGCTCTGGAGCCTCAGGTTGCAGACCCTTCCCTTGAGTTACCACAAACAAAAAAGTGACATTTTTGGTTTCCATGACAAAATGTTAACAGAGTTTTTACTTTTGCAAAGCTCTATCAACTGTGACACTAAAAAGACATTAAAAATCATTGTTTGTGCACCATTTACTATAAAAACACCAAAGCAAGTGCACCGTCAAAGTGAATGTTCCCCTTTTTTTCCTCTCTTGCATTTTTAATGTAATTTTATTAACTTGTTGCTAAACTGCACAAAGGGAGCAACTGCCATCATGACGTGCAAATCTATTAATATAAACACCCATATCTTTGGCTTCGTACTAAAATACCCTGGAGTTGTTCCAACAGGCTGAAAGTGGCGCAAGGATATTTCTGCTCTGAAATCAATAAAGTGCTAACATTACTCCTTAAACAAAAATAAAATCCATGATGCTGCCCTGAGAAGGCGTACAACCATGCAACCCACATCCAGTACAGAAAAAAAATAAAAATTCACCCAGCCGGAAATGCTGCACTGTGGAAAATAACTTTAATAAAACTCTTTTGAAAACAAAAAAAAGGCAAAACAATAAAAGCCTGTACATTTTGCGATATCCAGTGTTTGAGACTTCTGAAGGCTAGTGGTTCTGTTTCGCATATAAACCAGGAGACAACATGAGCATAGCATAGGCTGAGGCCTGGACCCAGAGCTTTAGATGACAGGATATGGAACATCTATTTGGATATTGCACAAACATCAAATACAGATGCAGATGCTGCTAGAGCACCATTTGTCCAAACAAGTAGGTCTGCATCACAGTCTTACTTTCTGCTGACAAATCCCGCCCAACAGGCTGCTGACTCCCCCCACTGCTGCTTCTATCAAAGCAAATACACGTAATAGAGCGGCACATGTTTGCACATTCAGTTTGGAAACAGATTATTAAAAACACAACAAAATTATTAAACATATGCTGTCATGTTTTGGTTGTAACATTACATGTAAAAGCATCGGCTTTGACATCATTGCTTGTTGGTCTTTTAAAAAGATGTCAAACAGGACAGTCAACAGACTCCACAATGTTAAAAAAAATTCAAATAAAAAACAAAATGAAGTGTTTAGTTTATTAAAAGTCTTTTTGAATTACTCAAATGACTCGTATGTCTCTAAAAACATTCCAGTGTTCGAAGGTCCAAATGAAGCAAGAGTCAGACCGTGGACCAGAAGGCTTAGAGAATCTTTTCCGTCCAAGAAGTCACCTTTTTCTGTTTCCCTCACATGTTTTCTGTGTGAACTAGTAAAGTAGTCTGGCACATAGATGTCTCTTACACAGTAAAAACAAAACAAATACAATCTTCTTGCAGTTTTGCAGCAGACTTTCAAACAGGTCCAAGGTTGTACTGGTTGTGGCGTTCAGTATTTCAAGACAAGGACAAGGACAACTGCATGTCTGTTTTAACCTCCGCCATTTTCTTTGTCTTTACAATCTTACTTGATGCTCTTCTGGGGGGTCGTCAAAAAGATGGCGGCCCTTTTCATTCGAGTCTCCACCTGCTGAATCCAGCCTTCCTCCAAACACTCCAGTAGTTAATTGATGCTGCAGGCACCTGAATGGGGAGGTCCTGACAGATGTTTTAGCGCGGGCGAAGAGGGATCAGTTCCATTCCTCTGGCTGGGTTCTCCACCAGCTGTTCTGTCTGTGCAAAGCTTGCAAATATCATCAATGACGGCAATTCCACAGAAATGATTCCAGACCATAATTTTAAAGTTTGGGGTTACCATGCCAAAGTTAAAGAAGGTGATGAGGTTGCAGGGTAACTGAACCATTTCAGAGTACATTTACCCAGTTTACAGCACGCAGGGTTGAATCTGCTTGGGTTTCAGATTTGAGCTAGATTCCCTTCTTCAATTCAGAGTAAATGGTATATATATTCATGTCACCCTGTCTCTTTGGCACATCTGGCCCCTTCCACACAATCCCTCAACATTTCTCCAGACCCCCAGTTTTTAAGGTGGTTCCAGCTGGTCTAGGAGCGGTTGTCTTTGGCCACGTTGTGGGCCATCCAGTTGACCTTGGTCGTCCAACTTTCCCTCAGCGCTTCATCAAACTTTTGGCGGAACTGCTTCAGGGCCTCATCGTCTGTCTTCCCCAGAGCAAGAGAGTCCTGACGGTGGAAAGAGGAAGAGAGATTAGTGAAGAGTGTGGGAGGAAGATGATGCAGAATAATAATAATAATAATGATGAATAACACAGAGCTTCTTCCATCCACACACAAAGTCAACATAATTGGCCGATTCAATTGGGTATATTAGTTATGTGAACAAACTGGTTCAGAATCTGAACCAGTTAAGCAGAGCTTAACTACTCAATCTTTTAAAACTAATTTAATATATAAATGAAAAACTAGTTAAACTAAAGTTATTCAATACCGTCAGATGAAAGTAAAACTAAGACAAATAACACTAAAAGGATAATATACCGACAGTAAGGAGAGGCCTAGTTATCAGGATTAAGAAAAGTTAAAAATAGAAGAGATATGCCGTTAACCAGCAATACAAATATGCTGAAGGTTTCTGTTAAAACAACCCAGGGTTCTATTGCATCTCAGCAGAACCGGGGCTGATTTCCTTCATGTGTTCTGCAATATTTCACTTACTAAAAATAAATTTAAACTTTTCATTAGCTGTAAGCCACATTAAAATGTAACAGCATTAATATATCACTATGCAGGGAGTGAATCTACATAATACATGAGGTTCACTTTATGGCCTAAATTGCCTTATTCAGATGCACCTCAACATCACATATACATGATTAGAAATGTTAAATTAGGTGTTTGTGTCATATTAGCAAACTAAGAAAGGAGAATCAGCTAATCAAAACGTTGTCATAAACAGCAGGCTAAAAGTACCTGTAGCTAATTCTATAAATTAGCTACATTTCAGCAAATGAAATGTAGCTAATTTATAGAATTAAATTAGCTATAGAATCCTCTATTTTCCATCTTCCAGGAGCTGACTGGAAAATGGAGGATAGTTAGGGAGAAGATTGATGATCAGAAACAGGAATTGAGAAATTTTAAAGCAGCAGTAAAACACAGGCCTTCAAACAGCTGCTGTTTTGGTCTGAATCTCTTACATAAACTACCACTCAGAAGTACTGGTTAAACATGTCTCGCAAAGCTCCTGCCTCTCCATATTAAAAAGGTCAAGCTGTTGGATGTGAGCACAGCTGCAGTCGCTCTGGCCTTCTCCACACTGATGACTGTGTCCTGTCACAGCCTCAGAGTTTGGCCATTCTTCCTCGTTAAGATATACTGCTGTTGACAGCCGTTACCATGGGAATCTGCGCTGCTCGTGCAACACATGCGTCATCAGTAGACCGCATGAATTCTGAAGCACAGCAACATCAACATGAGCTCAGCTTGAAAAACCAGACTGCATGTGCACACAACTGCTACACTGATTAACAACAAGTGTCCCTAACAGCCATATGGATGAACATCATCAAGGAACCGGAAGCATGGAGCTCTGATGTGTGCCGCTAGTGGTTATTGACAGATATGGTGAATGAATTCTTTGGGGTTTTCTTTCTAGAGCGTTGCAAACTTGTGTCAGTGCAGCCACAACTGAGGGTGCACCGACTACGACTACCTGTGGTCACAACCAACCTCAGGCTATTGCATAACTCAAAGTGCATCATCGTATTGAAGCTCAGCTAAGGGCTTCTTAATGGGTCACAGGAAAAACAAGACAAAGTGACTCAACTCAAAACAAAGTCTTCAAACCTGCTGAATTTCTACACTTTCTAATGTGTATTTTATTTGGATTTAAATGTGACACCAACACAGAAGTGGACAAGTTGAATTGAAATACTTTTTTTTTTTACAAGTAAAAATTTGGCAACGTAGTACTTATTCCAGCAAGTGCTACTGGAAGTCTTGGAGGAATGTTTCTACCAGCTTTGCAGATCCAGAGCAGTCGGCAATTGTAGGGAATTTTATTTTATTTACAGGTATGTACAAAAAGTTAGACAACAGGTGGAAAAGTTAATACTTTTACAAGATACCACACAAGTACCACAATGATTTGCATTGTGTCTCCAACGATCCCATGCTCGTGGATATGTCAAAGAAAATCTGAATATTTACATTTATTAATTAGGATTGCAAAAATTAGGATCGTAAAAATTGCAATCCTCTCCAGTTTGTGCTCATCATTGTTGCTTGTGTTTTCCTTCCACTGAACTTTCCAGTAAATATTCTTACATACAGTATTGTAAATGGAAAAAGTGAAATCTAACCTAGAATGAGTAAAAATTTCCACTGGTAAACATTTCCACCACTTGTTGACACAAATTTCTTCAGAAGCATGTCTGGTATGTAACCGCATGCAAACTGCATTTTGCTGCTGAATAAAATCAGTTTTAAATCCACATGTACTGCTGCATCTCAGCCTTTGGTACCTTTAGGTATTGGATGTCTTTGACAGAGGTTAACTCAGGTAGTCCAGCAGTCAGCATGAGGGCAAACAGCGTGATGAAGAGGTTGCCGTTCTTCCTCAAGATAAGATAAGCGTCCTCGCAATATTGACGAAAACTAGAAAGAGAAAAGGAGAAGATATGAGCACAGTTGTTTGTCACGTTATGCAGCTTCTCGACTTCAATGAAGGGGTAGACAATTTAGTATACATCAACAAAAAGACTTCTGATAAGTCTTTGTTACTCAAGCTTTAGAAAACAATTTCTTGACTGAAGTTGTGGATTCTGAATAAATTTGATAGATAGCAGTTTTTGTTGTTTTTGCTTTTATAAAAACACAATAAAGAAGATTCCAGTGTTTGTTTATGTTTGTATTTTATGCATACTATGCTCAGAAAGCAAAAAGCCTTTCAGCGATGTTGTCTGCACATGCTGAAGTAGACCAGAGTGGTTTGGTGGTCGAGTGATCTTACTGGAAGTTTTGTTTTGAGTTTTCTTATCAGTGGAAACATGACTGAGCTAAATACATAAGACCACAAACTGTTCATAATAAGAGACAAGCACTTCCGTTTTGTCTAAGACCAACCAAGTGCTCACTCCTGGGGCCCCAACTTGCTGCAGAGAAAAGATGTGATTCTAAAATGGTCCAAGAAAGCAGTAACAGTCACCATTTCTTCTATTAAGTCAGTAAAAAGTTCTTATATAGCTTTACGCAACTTACAGCCTTCAAAGCTTGTAGTTTTTGAACATACCTATCATTTGTCATATTGTTACCAATGTCCTCAGAAGTTTAATAAAAAAACAAACTTTAAAGACAAAGATCAAAAACAACAAGAATCAAAACAAAAACAGTCATCAATGATGATCATTTCCTCTGCGTGCCAACTGCCATTGTACACAATGTTCCGACACCGCAAGTGCTGATGCAACAACCACCCACAAATGTATTTAGCAACTTTAGACATAAACAAAATGAGATATAACAACTTTTGCAGCTCACAACAAGGCCAGCTCAATAATCTGGTTTAGAAGTAATTACAGCTAATAAATGTTTTTTTCTCTATTCTTATTATCTTAAAAACATTTTTATTTTACTACAGAAAAATAACACATTATGTTATCAACTGCTGTAATGCAGCTATACATGTAGGGATGGATCTAGGCCACAATAACAAAGACTAACTGTGTTGAAGGGTTATTCCACCTCTAGCAACAGATCTGACTTGAGCAATAACCAGTATGAACTGGTACCCTGAATGCGTTGGCAGTGTTGCTTTATGAAGTCTTTCCATGACACAGTTGCATACTGCATGAATGGAAGGAGGGAGATAAACAGAGCTGAGGTTTTGCTCTTGTTCTCACACCACAATTAAAAATGTGCTCTTGAATTTACATTCTTGTACAAAAAATTGACTATGCATTGCAAAAACGCATTTTCACTAACTTTAGTTTAGTGTACTATGCTAAAGTCATAATCCAGCCCCAATTTCTTTGTATTTTTCTGTCATTAATTCTAATTATCTTTTAAATGTATTTGATAAATAGCTTTTACAGTCTTTAACTCTAGGCATAAGGGAGATATTTTTCTTAACCAAATTAACCAACCTCTTCTACTGTCAGTCTTTTTCTACCTCAAACTGCATCTTACTTTATTTACATAAACAGCACGCTCTTCCGCAAAACTGCCTCAATGTCTTCCAGTTGCGAATCTTTGCTGCAGCCTGGTGGTGGAAGGCAGTACTGCAACAATGAACTCAGCCTTTTTAAAACCATTCACAGGCACAAAAGCCAGTTCTTTATAGGAAGAGTTGTAACTTACTAGTTTTCTTCAAACGTGACAACAGCAATAATCAGACATTACAACATTTACTGTACTATAAAGTTTAAACCTCCGTTAGTTTATCATGTATATCTGAAGATGATCAAAATTTACAGAGATGGGAGATTTTTAAATTGACAAATCATATGTTTAAAAATCCTCCAACTGAACTCCATACTCTGGACCAAGACAGAATTGATATCATCATAGCATCTACTGTACTTTGTAAAAGTATTTATATATTTTAAACTTTCTCACGTTTTGTAACCATTTGCTACAGCCACAAACTCAAACATATAGGTCAAAATGGCTTCCCACATTTCTTATAAATATAAAAAGTGTGGCATGAATTTCTACTCACCGTTTTACTCCGACACCCCTAAATAAAACTCAAAGCAACCCGTTATTATTACAATGTGCCTGTTTGGTTTATTATTGCATCTACGAATATGATTTCTTTTTTAAGCAAATCTACAGCTACTGATCACAATAACAGTCAACAGATCTGTGTCAAATTGAAAGATGGATTATAAAAAGTTTTTTGCACCTTTTACTTGAAGTGATTCAGTAGTATTGTTTCAATGTGATGTAGATTTAGAAACAATGGAAAGTGAAAAGAAAAAGAAGACAGGAACTAACCTGCCAAATTTTTCCGTGTTCCCCGTCTTGCCCTGTTGAATCACGTGGATGAAGTCGTGTGTTAGGATAAAGGGTACGCGTTCCCTCTTGATGCCGAACTTGGACTTGAAGTTGCCAAGGATGTGACCGAAGTCTATGTGAAACAGCTGACAGAAATACACAGCAGGCGGTGAGTAGCACTGACATGAGGAATGAAAAGAGCAGATGAAAATGTTTCTCCTGCTTGTCTTACCTGCCCCGTACTGCGGACCATGATGTTGTCGCTGTGGCGGTCTCCAATGCCCAGGACGTAAGTAGCTACACAGTAGCCCGCACAGGACAATGTGAACTCCTCGATGGCCCGGTCAAGAGCATCACTGTGAACACAGGACACATATCCATGATAAAATGTAAATTCTTTTAAATTCCCAGCAGCTAAATTTCAACTCCATCCTACCCAGAGTTCCTTTCTTTCAGCCAGTTTAGCAAAGCGTCCTTATTGAACGCTGCGGTTGCTGCAACGTTGCTGTTGGTCAACTGGATGTTGGCGATCGTGTCTGCTGATGAGACCACTTCAATGAGTCCTGCTCTGTCACCCGTTGCTAAGCAACCATATGGAACGATCCTGAAAAAAGAAAAAAAAACAAAAGATTTGATATGAGATATATAAACAATATTTGGCATTTCTAAATTGTATATTTAATTATAAATTATAATGAAAAAAATAATTAAATAAATAAAAACAAAAACACAGAAGTCAGCCTCAGTCATATTTAGATTCATACTGTCGATTTTGGGAAATAAAATTATTGGAGAAAATGGATAAATATTTATATATTTCATTAAGCATTTATTAGTTGTTTATTAACAATATTTATTTAATTAATTTTAAATTAAATGGCTCTCCATAAAAATGGTCCAGCAGATGGAAAACAGAAAAATGGAGCTTATGTGAAAAAGAAGGCCTCAAACTGCGTCACAATACTTGTTTCTGGTGCATTTCTGGTGAAAATATGTTTGTTTTTCATTAAGTGAAGTAACTAGAGGAGATAGAGTAGGCAAAAATTTTACTTAAGAGTAGGGTTACTTCAAAAAAATATTACTAAAGTGAAAAAGGAAAAAGTTCAGCACAGGAAAAACATAGTATATATGTTTCAAAAAGTTACTAAAGTAAATGTAACTAGTAAGTACCTAACTCTGTTTATAATAACGGTGTATATGCATCGTCTGTTTTTCGTACACTCTTAAAAAACTCTTGAGCTGAAGTGTAAATCAGATAGGAGAATACCAAAGCTTCAACCTTCTGAATGAATGATGCAAAATTAATTTCTCACTGAAAACTAGAAAATCTTGACATGAGGGTAATGAGATCAGCAAGTTTCACACACTGATTATGCTCCTTAAACCAGAACTGATTGTGGTTGTTTTTTCTTGTGGCAGAAACATGGAACCATGTTTCCATATTTACACAATAGAAGACCTAAGACTAATTAAATGGCAATAAAATCCCTTTAGAATAAACATCTTTAACTAGCCCTGATCTGCAGTCCCGAATGCAGTCATTGTGTGGCCACCATGATGGTTAGAAAATACCTGCTTTTAATTTTTATGTTTGTTATTCAGACTTTGTATTTTTGTTTTCCAAAATTATTATTTTACAATTTTTCTGAACTAGTAATCGACATTAATAATCCCAGAAAATATGGCCAGGGCAGTGGTCTTATAGGAGTGTTTTATTTGTAGATTGTGGGCGCATTTTATTGCCCCACAGTGTAAACATTGGTAAAAGTGGAGTAAGGATGGGTGGAACAAGTTTGGTAACAATCACAAGTGAGAATATATTATAGTCATTTTATATGAAAAGGAATAAAAGAAGCTCTATTTTATGGAACTGACTGCGGTTGCCTGGTCCTACACCTTGTAAAAACAGAGCAGACAGTGACATTTGTTTGTGGTACAGTTTACAATATCACCATGGTTCAGCTAAACTTTCAAAAGAGCTTCTTCTTCACCACAGAGAGCAGGGACCAAAATGGTTGTGACCACTGTGTTGGCAACAGTAGGGTGACTACTGTTAACTGCAAATGTGTAGGCATGGGCTGGTGGTCCGGTCTTTCAGTCAAACCTCTCTCACTGTGGCGCAGAAGAGGAGAGTGGGTGATTTTTAAACCTTTGCTGAGGTAGATAAGATGAGGGAATAAGATCGGCTTCATACGCAAGTATCAGCAGATCACTGAACTCCCAAAATTAAGGAAATCAGCTGGCCAATAAATGGGTGTCCCCCCAACACAAACACAAAGAAACTTACCTGAGGTCCAGATTTGCTTCCTTCCACAGAAGATCCATCAACCTCAGTATCTGTAGGGTCAACATGTCTTGCCTCAAGTCTAAGAAGTAAAAATGACAATGAAAGATGAGCTAATGTTCTGATTGAAATGGAATCAGCCATTTAAGAAAGTTAAATATAAATATACTATTTGGTTTTATTAAATCCTTGTAGTGCTTTTCAAAAGTATTCATACCCTGGGCGAGCTTATAGGGGCAGTAGCAGTATAAAAAAAATTATACTGTGCATGTTTTACAAACATTATTATTAAACTCATGGGCTCTCTGCATGGTTTGGTGATTGGTTTACTAATCACTAAACTGGAGGCAACTGGATTTTATGCGGTGGTATCGAAGTAAGCACAGCACTAATACAAATAAATTTCTATTTATCAGTTTTGAAAGCCTTGATTTTTCTCTCGCTCCTCTTCACACTGAGGTACATTTTGTATCAATCTATAATTGAAAAAAACATTTTTGGTTGTAATGTGATCAAACAGGAAATCATTGCACATTTAAATTCCCAACCATGCTTCATGATTGTAAGACTCCTACCATCTCCATTTTTGAAGATGATTCCCAAAGTATCTCCATTAAGCAGCTTGTTGTTGTAAACAATCCAAAGAGGCTTCATCTTGGAGTCCATATAGCGACACTTCTCCACACTAAAAGCACAAGGATGGAGGACAAAGGGTTATCTGCAGCTCAGCTTGCTTCCACCCAAAGGAGGGATTGTCATGTGAGCAGCTGACTTACCTGATGTCAGACAGCAGCACACTGGGGTTGAGAGGGGAGCTCAGGTCTGACAGAGCCTCCGAGTAGCCGCTCTGTCTCAAACACGTTATCATGGCCTCCTTGGTCAACATGGCCTCCTTTGTTTTGCTTCGAGCGTTTTTAAGGGTTCCCAGCTTGATTAACTCATTGACAGACTTCAGCTTAGTCAGGGCTTCCACCTGGAAATTAAAATAAACAAGTTCAACAACTAGAAGGATATTTTAGAGCTTGTTTGCAAGCAGCCAAACACAAGCACTAAACCATTTCTGCTCCCGACAGCTAACTTGCATTCCTACAAACCAGACTGGGTTTGCTTTGTGCAACAGGAAAGCAGTGAGATAGACAAGGAGGAAATGGCAAGAAGTGAGGTCAAAGGTTAGAGGGCAGGACGCAGACAATAAAAGCCACAAATCTTGTCCTGTCAGGGTTAACAATAGCAGAGCAAGAGTCTGAAAATATCCACTTGTCTGACTGACATAAATCTAGAAAGAAACCAACATTTCTGCCTATAGCAGGACTATATGCTTTTTAACAGGTATAACTAATTAGATTTACAACTCGTAAGTTGAAAGGGGGTTAAACCAGACTGAGTGCATCTTGCCTGTTTCTTTAAAACCTCAATATGAGGGATGCTTCCTCTACAATACGCCTCCAGGATGAGGGAGAACTGGACTGAAACGGCTGGCATGTGGATCTCTGACCTGTAGGGGCAGCAGAGAGGAAGGAGGAAACAAATGAGAGATGCATTACATTAGTTTTTAATGCTTGATTTTTTTTATTTTTTTTTATGAATTAATGGTTTTTATTTTGGATACATACAAATATGCATCTCTAAGGAAGAGAACAAAACATTACAGGGAAATATTTTTACAATTAATTTATAATCCTAAATTAAACCTAATCATCAGACATCAAAAACATTTATTTTGAATTTTAAAATTTTTTTGAAACATGGCAGAGGTCTAGATAATTTCAAGTCACCTTTAAGACCATTCCACAGCTTAACAATCAAACCTGAAACATTTCTTTTTGTATGAGTTCTTACTTTACATGTTTCAAAAATAAGCAATCGTCTAAAATTATAATACCATCCCTTTAATTAATACATTTTGCATTCAAATAGGAAGACATTTGTTCACTACGTTCACATGTTTTTCAACAATTTTTCTAAACTTTTAGAAAATTAGGTTAACCAAGATATCCAAGTATAATGCAAAATGTTTGTCAATGTTTTTATAAGCTAGAATCACATAAGTAATTTTAATTTCATCAGTGAAAATACACAGGAGTTGTGACAACCTCAGTAACTAGTTCAATGATCACTCAATTACCTCTTATGAGTGACATATCCACATTACTGTCGGTAGATTTTTTTATTCTGAAACTTTCAAACAACTTCTCTGGGTGATTTGATCTGGGCGATCAAATCACCCAGAGAAACGGTAATACGGTAATTATTAAAATTACTTTGGAACTGTTTATGAACATCTTTTGGAGGGTTACATTGCCAAAAAAAACAACATTAAATTAAATTAAATTAAATCAATGTCCTCTATATATTCAATTGAACTCTTTTTAATTTTTTTTTGCATATCATTTGTTGCTCAGAGACTCACTCACCGAAGGTGCCAGAAGAGGAAGTGTCCGATTTTACGGTTCCTTTCTGCACGTTCCAGCAAGAAGTGGGTGAGTGCGCAGTCATAATAAGGCTCATAACGCAACACCTGCACCAACTGCAGGAGGTACTGGGACAGTTCCTCATCGCTGGCAGAAGGAGAGAGAAAACAGGAACAAAAACAGAGGCGTAGTGGTTAGTGGCTGTTTCCTGGCAATAATTTGATGAAGATACTTAAATTGACCTTAAGGGTTTTCACAAATTTTTTGCCAAAAGGAATATCACCTATTACCCATTAGCTAAAAAGTATTTTGTGCTTTTATAAATATTGGGATTCAACTTTTATTTGTCCAAGTATTAATATAAACTGATAAATGTGTCTACCTCATGTCCCGCAGGCAGCCCACAGCGTACTCTCTGACGTACTGATCAGGATAGTTGAAGTCCAGAAGCTCCAGAGCATCTCTGGGACAAAGTCTGGGCCAAATCTGAAGCAGGGCCTGGAGCTGAGAAACACACACTAATATGTTAAAAATGGCAGATATCCGAGTACTCTGTTAGCTGACAGAATTGCATGCTTATTGCAAAAGTTTGGTTACACAGAGAACAACATAAAATGCAGAATCAGCTTCAGTTTATAATAATGGAAAAACACTTAAATTTAAATAATTTTAGTAGATTAAAAATATAGAATAAATAAAAAATAAAACTTTTTATTAACAACAAAGTACAAATAAAGTTTTATGTCTATTATATTGTTTGTTGTATTGATGAATCGATTATTATTAATCAAGCTAATATGATAATAATGGTGCTATCACTTAAAATAACATAATAAGAGTACGTCTTAAAATACAGTAAAACAGCTAACACGTGGAGATCATATAAGAGGGAAGTAACATATTTATACATGAAAACTGTTTTGTTGGACAGAGCAAATTACAAACTGAAAATTAGACTAAGATGTCCATCTCAGATTAATGAAAAAATATGCAAAAAAAAAATGTAGATTAAAAATATGTAGATTAAGACTAATGAGATGATGCCAAACCTAAGAAAGATGAAACTTGCATCACATTCCAACAAAGAGCTGTAAGGATCTCACCAACATTTAGACCATAGCTGAAGTGGGTGTAGACCCGATAAGGCTAACACAATTTAATTTGAAGGATGAAGTTGTTTGAGAAAAGCAAGTTCAAAGTTTTAGTTGCTTGAATGGGGCTTCATAAACGCATTTCAACAAAAACATATTGTGATTTTTAATACAGCGAGATGTGGTTACACCCCTCCTAACTGGACCTTTATGTTAAGTTTTTTAAGAAGAGACATTGTGGCTAACCTGGGCCATGTCCTCGTGTTTGCTCCACTTAACGGAGAGCAGCAGCTTTGGTAGAGACTGGGGGAAATTCTCACGGCAGTCGTGGCGTAGTGTCCAAATTAAATCCTTCTCGTTTTCACACAGCTGAGAAAGCGGGTCCCGCTCCATAATCTCCTTCAGTTCTATGTGGAACTTTTTTCCACCGCGACCCTGAGAGAAGAAGTCAAGTTAAGAAGCTGGAGAAAGTTTAAAATTAGAAAGAATAAAGGTAAGACAAGGTGGTTTGTCATCAGTTATTTCCAACTATTGACAGCTAGGGTTAATACTTGTGTTTCTATTGTTAAAATCGATGCTTGTCTGATACATATGTGTGGATTTGTGCATTATTTTTCTTGTTATTAAAAAAGTACAACTAAAGAAAAGTCTGACTGACTTACTGGTCGACAATTAAAAGCGAGGTCTGGATATTAAAAGAAAATTAGAAAGTGTTATTGTAAAGAACCACAAGAGGGCAGTAGTGAAACAAAGCATGTGTGCCCTTATGATTACGGGACTAACATTATAATTTCTCAGAAGAAAACTAAACCTAATAGATTTACTTCAAGGAGATTTTATGTGAATGTGGTTGTTATATTGCATAAATAATAAGAGGAGATGCATTCAAATTGAAGCAAATGAAAGTCCACAGTTTCACACATATAAAACTGAATGGCTTTGTGCAGACATGCCCTCTGTGAAACACTGATTACGTAACCTGCGGTGACACACCCAGCAGTGGGTTTCTAGTTGAGGGGCGTAAAAAACAGGAAGACCGACAAGTAATCTGATTAGTCTCCCTAGTTTTAGTGGAGGGTGGATGGTTTGGGAGGGTGAAGATTTTTTACTAAACACCCTGCCAAGTGATAACAATGGGTTTCCAAGGAAACCGGGTATGGGTGCCTGTTTGAAAGGTTCAACTTGAGCTGTGTCTGTGTGAAGGAGAGAGAGTGTGAGAAATTTCACAGCATGTAATTTCACTTTAATTCAAACTGGTATGTGTCCTGAATTAATGACTGTGAGCTCACACAATAATCTCTCATTAGGCAGTTACTCACTATGGACATGGAGTCACTGGCTCTGGCAATCTGTGCAGCTTTTTCCAGGATCTGAAAGAAAAGAGAGTTGCTGAATGAAAAAGCATGCTCTGATGCAGCACTTCCAGCAAGTGTGCATTAGGCAAGTGGAGCACGTCCCGATCTTCTCATGCTAATAGCCACCACTTCATTATAATCACTAGGTAGAGTTCTGAAAAGCACTCAGCCACCACAATGACTGCTGAAGTCCCATCTTTGAAGAAGGCCACACTAGACCTGCCAAGTTATTGATGTTCAATGTAGGGCTGTTGTAAACGAATACTTTAGTAATCGTGTAATCTATCGATTATTCTTAATATTAATAGGGTAATCGGATAAAAAAAACAGATAAAATAAAACATTGGTAAATCTAACATAGCAGTGTTACTATCGCATATCAATATCAGTCCAATTTTTCACATTTGATCTTCTCCAACAGTTACTTTGCTGCAGTTTAGAAAATTAACCTGTACCAATAATAGCTCACTTTGTTAACTTGAGGAAAAGTTATACAAAAATCTGAAATTAATTCAATATAATAATAAAGAGGCAGGTTCACAAATAGCCTATCTATTTGTGAGCAGGCTATTATGAAAAAATGTCTACACCCCAGCTTTCTGTTTCTGTTTTCATCTTCAGTCAGTTTAATAGAGGAACTCTCACCTTGCACAGCCATTTATAGCGTTTGTGTTCATTTGACTATGAGGAGCCGTTTAGGACAAAAACTTTGTTTTGTCTCTCACACACTACTAAAAACTCACACACACAAAATATTAAAATTGCACATATATGCTATTAAAATGTCACACACACTTTTTTTTCTCACATGCATACATAAAAGATTAAGATTGCACATATAAACTAATAAAATATAGACTCACCTTCTGTATGTGTTAGAGGGACTCAATGTTTGCGTGTGAGAGTGACGTCACGGAAGAGGCGGGGCATCATTTGGAGATCAGATCGCGCATGCCTTGATACGACAATGACGTCAGCTTTATGCTGGATACTCGAGCTCCACGGTGTAAGCGGCGTTTAGCTCAAGGCTAATCCGATTTATGAACGCTAATTTCGGCCAGCTGTTCTCTCCCGATCCCTCCTCAAGCGCTTGGAGGTTCACTTAGGGCTTATTCCGGGGTTAGAGCTGGGCTTAGAACCGGCGTTAGAGTCGGCTCTAACGCCTCACTCCGGCATTAGCTCCGCTTTCTCCTCAAGCGCTCGGGGGTTCACTTATAGCTCTGTCGCCGGTGTTACCGGCGTTTATCTCAAGGTTGATCCGATTTATGAACACTAATTTCGGCCAGCCGTTCTTTACTGCTCCCTCCTCGGAGGTTCACTTAGGCCTTATTCCAGTTCTAAGGCCACTAACTCCGGCTGTAACGCCGGTGCTAAGGCCGCTAACTCCGGTGCTAAGGCCGGCTATAACGTCGGTTCTAAGGCCTCTTACTCCAGCTATAACGCCGGAATAAGCCCTATGTGAACCGCCGAGCGCTTGAGGACGGAGTGGTAGAGAACGCCTGGCCGAAATTAGCCTTCATAAATCGGATTAGCCTTGAGCTAAACGCCGCTTACACCAACTTGAAGCTAATATTCAACTTGAAGCTGACGTCATTGTCGTATCAACGCATGCGCGATCTGATCTCCAAATGATGCCCCGCCTCTTCCGTGACATCACTCTCACACAAACATTGAGTCCCTCTAACACATACACAAGGTGAGTCTAATTTTATTAGTTTATATGTGCAATATTAGTCTTTTATGTATGCATGTGAGAAATATTGCATATGTGTGTGACATTTTAATAGCATATATGTGCAATTTTAATATTTTGTGTGTGTGTGAGAGACAAAACATAGTTTCTGTCCTAAACGGCCCCTCATATTTGACATCTGCATTCGTCACACACAGA